>VOPJ01005947.1:0-31884 GCA_014673585.1 Semibalanus balanoides
TAGTCTGATCTGAAGGTCGTTTGCAAGGTCTGAAGGGATCTCGGACCGTTCTCAAACAAAGACGTTATGTCGGATCCAAGGGGCCCAAATTGCCCAAGGGGACTCCCTAGGGACCCTAGGGACCCCCCTTGGTTACGCCTCTGGTTTTAGGTGATGCTAAGGGGTCCACGAATCTCTAGCTGAATGTGAATGGGAATATTTCGCAAAGCTCACATACGTCATAAGACGTACGCGTACTTATTGCAGTGTTTTATTATCAATGCTTGAAAACTAACGCAACTGAGACGTTAATTTCCTTGTGTTGTGTTGGGTTGTGTTGTTACAGTCGGCGACTTTACCTTTCGGCGTAAACGCTCTCGCTCTCTCTGATGTCTGATGCAGTGATTACCCTTATAAGGCCTTGTGAGTGTATATAAGGCCTTGGCGGCATTGGTCTTTGATTACCAAGGCCCTATAAGAGTGATTACCAGAGTATATGATCAGACCTTGAGTAGGTATAGGGGTATATACCGCCTTGGGTATAGGTATATATCAAGGTGATCCAGGACAATCGCCCACCTTAGTTTTAAGTTAATCCCCTATAATATACTCACCCATTCGATACAGAAATATCACATTTAGTAAGTAGCAGATGTGTTCAATAGCATTTTGCACTATAACTAATTTTACTTCAATATAAATATACTCAATGTCAAACTTTCAAACGAGCAACCGGCTAGTGACCATGAGATTGAGAAATAAGCGCCTGGATTGGCCACTCAGCGACAATGTGAACCGACCAAACAAACCCCCATACAGGAGACGGTTTGTTTAATGTAAAATAACGTTGAAACGCGGAAGTGCTTTCAGAGTGCTTTTTTTTCCCTCTGCAAGTACAGTTGGTGCTTGTTTTTGACGCATATAAATATTCCGGTAGGAGTGATAATCCTTGGAAGGTTAGGATATTATGGTGGGTGTGCCGTTGCTATTACATTCATTGGTTCTTTAATAATAATGGAATGTGTAATGCCATTTCAAATAATTGGGGATCCCAACAATACTGAGTACTATTTGTTCATAACGCGATAACCTTAGAGGTAATTTGTTAATCATACCTTGGAGAGCAATTTGTGTGAAAAGAGTTTCAATCTTAGGCTTAAGATGGAAAGTATGACCCATCAACTAAAATACCTTGTTTTGCCCTTGCCCTGGCTGTGACCTGACATGTGACCTTATTTGAATATTTATTGTATGCTTCTGATTCGTCTCATGGAGAGCTTTCTATTGTCGTCTTGCGCATTGCGCTGCGGTGATTAGATTGGAAGATAACAAGGTTGACGTGTTCGGCTTGATGTGGTTGGCGGGAGCTCTCCTGTATGCCGAAGCTTTGCGCTTCGACCGCTAGGTGGGCCGCCAATGGTCTCCTACATCAAAGGCGCCGACAGAGAGTGGCCAATCCAGGGTATTTCTCATCCATGATGTGACCTTACGACGTGACCTTGAAAGTAAGGAAGTCACATTTTTAAGAAAGTGTGGGTAATTAATGCCTTAACAGTTGTGCAAAATTTGATGGTGCTACGTGCCACCGTTTTTCCGCTACTCCTGAAAAACCTCTGGGGGGGCGGATTTCCCCCTGTCAGTGCGCAGGTTAAAGGACCTATATTTTTTAAACTTTACTCAACTTGTAAAAACTGAAAAGCTTCTTATTATCTGCATTGCAATGTCTAGCTAAGTCAAGTTCCTTTGCCCTTTTAGCTGCTCCAACCTTTTTCTTTACTGTATTCCTTGCATTCTGATTGAACTTCTGATTTATCTCTAGTGATGATGCCTTTAAAATGATAAATGCACTTATTTTAGCTAGAATAGCACTCTGTACTTCTGGAGTAAGCCAAACTGGTTTGCCCTTTGTTCTGTTTTGTTTGTGCCTGAGGGGTCTATTCTGAATTTGGCTTAATCTAGCTTTGAAAGCACTCCAGGCCTCACAAGCATCTAAACCTGCCAACTCAACACTCCATTCTATATGTGCAAGATCATTTCTGATGCTATCAAAATCAGCCTGATTGAAGTTACAGACTATAAGGTTATCTGTGGGCCTAATATCTGATGAGATATTGAATTTAACCTTATTGTGATCACTGGTTCCTAGACCTTCACAAACACTTATGTCACTAACTAAATCTCTACTGTCTGAGAATACAAGGTCTAGAATGGAGCTATGTCTGGCTGGCTCTTTTACAAACTGATGCATGAAAAGTTCCTCCTTAAAGATTTGCCAATACAACCTACACTCATTTGTTTGTCTCTGCTATACTTTCATATCCTTTTAAGTTAAAATCTCCCATAATAAGAGAATGAGTACAAAATTGTCTACATTTCTTACAAATTGGTCTGTTTCAGCTTGGGAGATCCTTGGAAGATTCCCTGATCTATAAAATGGACCTATTCTCAACTTTCCTCTGTTTCCTGAACCAATTTTGATGTCCAGCCAGATTGATTCTACTGCCTTTGCTTTCCCGGAATCATCAACTCTAGTAGCGCAATCTAACTTACTATTTAATAAAGAAAGTCTGTCTCTGTCTGTTTGTCATCTGACTTTTTTGTTATACATATTATAAGTACAAAATTTATGTAGTTTCAACACATTAGCATTGAATAGTATCTCTAAGAAATCATTTTGCAGATCACATGACATGTGTGTATATTATTCTGCTTCCTACATTTCCCAACATCAGACCGTCCTTCTACAAGTAAAGATAATGTCTGACTGTGTTAGAAAAAATAACACCAGTAAGACGCCTTAAACGGCGAAGGACGAGCGAGTCCGAATAAATCCGGTCAATTTATTAACCCGTCCAACGGAGGTTCGTCCTTGGCAAAAGCATGCTTTTAACGAATGATTTTCGCTGTGTGTTGTTTTGCCGTCGCAAATAGATACGAACTAAATCTGATGCTTCTAACCTAACTTAGGGTTTTGCAGCGGCTTATTTTAAAAGTTTGCAAATTATAAGCTTCATGTTTATAGGCAAAAATGATTTTGGGTGGGTATTGAATGGATTTGATTGTGCTTTATAGCTGCATCATTTGTATCGTCTAGCACTTTGGTTTTTTGGGAAGAAAAGCCCTACGGTGTTGTAATGAAGGAAACTGTTATAGAATCATTAATAAAAATTACATGGGCAGATTTTTATAAAAGCGAAATACTGTATAAAAACTAATTTTGTGCATTCATTTAGGAGACGGTACCATTGGTCTAAAGCAGATTGGTGTTTGTTTCATCGTTTCAAACGTCCACTAAGGTGCTGCGAGCACTGATTTAAATTGTGAAGACGTTCCATAAAAACTTATGAATTTCGCTTGTAATATGCCAGGGCAAAACCGTTTGCAGCGAACCCACGCGCCGCTGATTCGACCCATAGTGCATCGCCGGCGGGATCGTTTCTCCTACGCATCTGTGTTTGACACGTGTCCTTGCGACTTTTGGTTAGCCGAGATATGAGGTCCGGTATTGCAACGATTGTTTTGCAGTAATTTTCCTGGACGGAACATGGGGCGACGTGCGCACGTGCAAAGTGTGACCCAGAGTTGACCTGAAGCAATATTGCAGTGGTGTGGTCCTCACCAGCATCACACCAAATTGTTAGCTTTATAGGTCCAGGCCGTTTCTCAGCTACAGGCAGATAATACTTTCTGACACCGGCCTGAAACGCGGCAAACGTGTCCACGCGCCAGCTGACCCATCACACAAGAAAAAACATGTCAATAAATCATAATGGCATTGCATGGGGCTATCAAGATGGGCGAAACCGCTTGTCAATCGATGCAGGATCAAAGATAATAGCTTCCTGACCCCAGCGTCGCGGGTTGGCCGGGTCGGGTCGGCCGCTTATATCTGATAGTACATAATCCGGTATTCAATGAGGACGTCGCTCCGCGCTTCGCGCTCGCGGTCGTAAATGACTCACTTCCACCAATAATACTTCCGCCCCCTGCTGATGGCGGAACTTGAAAACTATACGCAACCATCGAAGCATGGTTTTGGTTTGTCACACCAGCGCCACCACTCCACTTATTATTCAATATTCGCTAAAGGGGGTGCCTACTCACATTTGGTCATGTGGATGTTTGTTGGTTGACACTAGTCTGTAGAACATGATTTTTCTTCTGAATTTAGCCAGTGTACTTTCAATTTCCCCAGAATCACCTTTAGTTGCCTGAGATATTCCAAAGTCCGCAATTCACATACTGGCAGTACTTAATTATCGATAGTCGCCAGAGAGCTTTCGCTACTAGAAGCATTGCTCTTAGTCTTAAATTACAACGCTAGCATATATTGTTAGCTCTGGCCAATAGAAAACAACTCGTGAGCAGCTGATTAACGCTGCCGAACAGATTCTCTGATCACTGTAAACAAAACCTATACAATTGCTGCATAAAGGTTTGTTATCGTCTTTAGTGCCGCATATTATAGGTAACATCTTCGGCTACTCTGTTATAGTGACGATCGTTTAATGATTTTGAAAACAAAACAAATCAACACAGAAATATAAGTAAAAATCACTAAAGGGGCTCCAGAGTTTGAATTTTATCGTAACCAATTACTCAAAGGCAATAGCTTTTCTTACGTAATAAAACCTATGTTTATTAAAATCAAACGTTACTTTGAGCATTATTAGTAAATTAATTATAGTGAAAAATAACCTCATGCTCCATATATATGTGGTATAATATTAAGAAAATCCAAAATCTATTTCCAGCCCATGGGCCCTTCTTCAGTGGATTATCCACTGAAGAAGGCCGGGCTGAAAATATATTTTGGATTTTCTTTTAATATTTACACATATTATGAGCATGAGGTTATTTTTTCATATAATAATGAAAATATATTTGACATTTCAGAAGAGTAGGCACACTCCCTTTAATGTGCACACCAGCGACACCTATTGCACGAATAAGGGGTTTAGCAGTAAACATAAAGAATATAGCTGTTCGTACCAAATTGAAAAGTCTAAGTCACAAACCACGATCCCTTGATGGGTGCTTACATATACAAGCACTCCTCCCCTGCCGTGATTCTCTGCAGTATGAGAACATGTTATACCCTCGCAACTCAAAATCCTGTAGTCAATCCCTATTATACCCCTCACTAACCCATGTCTCAGTTACACAAATGATATCAGGTTCACTTCATAACACTGGCCATTTAGTTACGAGCGAGCGCGAAGCGCGAGCGAGTCCTCATTGAATACCGGATTTTTCTCACATATAAGCGGCCGACCCGGCCCGACCAGACCATAACGTTGGTCAGAAGCTTATATCTTTTTAATCCCGCATCCGATTGACAAGCGGTCTTCGCCAACTGATAGCCCCATGCAATGACATTATGATTATTGGCATGTTTTTATCACGTGAGGGGTCAGCATGGCGCGTGACACGTGCCGCGTCAGGGGTGTCAGAAAATATTATACTGCTATAGTTCGGTGAAACGACTGGACCTATTAAGCTGAAACTTGGTGTGCGGGTTGAGACCACACCACTAGCAATGATGTGCAGGTCAAACTCTGGGTCACACTGCACGTGTGCACATGCATCTCTGTTCCGTCCCCGAAATCACATACAAAAAAATCGTTGCAATACTGGACCTATATCTCGGTAACCAAAAGTCGCAATGACACGGGTCAAACACAGAAGTGTAGAGAAACGATCCGCCAAGCGTATGCATTATGTGTCGATCAGCGGCGTGTGGTACGTGTAAAGTTACTGGCTATACAATCGCACATTCATGGTTTATGACGTCTCCACAATTCAAATCAGTTCTTATCACCTATGGGACGTGAAGCGATGAAACAAACACCAAAGTGTAGATCAATGTACCGTCTCTAAAATGCATGCAAAAATTCATATTTTAATACAGTATTTCGCTTTCAAAATCCGCCTGTAATATTTACATTGCCGAATTTATCATATTTCCTTCATTACACCACCGTAGCTTCAAAACCAAAGGGTGCTGAACTATACAAATGATGCAGCTGTAAAGCGCAATCAAATCCATCTAATACCCACCCAAAATGTATTTTGTGCTTCAAACAATGAAGCCTTAATTTATGTGCAAATTAAAAATAACGCTGCAAATTTCTATTAGTTCAAAGGTATCGATTTAGTTTGGATCTATTTGCTGACGGCAAAACACCATAATAGCGAAAAATAATTCCAAAAGCATCTTTGCAACAAAACGAACCTCCGTTGGGCGGGTGATAAATTAACGCGGATTTATTCGGGCTCGCTCGTCCTTCGCCGTTTGAGGCGTCTTACTGGTGTTATTTATATGGTCAAAGCTCAAAGTACATAGGGACTTAAACCATACTGGATAGAATTGCACTTAGCACTGTTGGGATGTATCATATTCATGTATCATCTACAAATGGATCAATTTGTTAACACCTGGTTGACTAGCATCTGAGTTGAACACCATTAGTCGTGACAATTATTGCCCCTGGTTACCTTAATTTTATATCAAACAAGAATACTATTTCAGTAACTTCATTGAAAGAAACTCATGACTGATAATTCAAAGCTTGCACTATTTCAGTAACTTATGGGAAGGAGCTCATGACTGATTATTCAAAGCTTGCATCTGATGTTGCTATGCATGTCTTTCTTTCTTTTTTGCTTTATCTTTATTCAGAAATATAAATAAAGGGTACAGCCCACTAGTAGGTGAAGACTGAAGTCATAAGGTAAAACACTCTTTAGCCTGATAAACAGTGTCCCATAAACATGGTATATGTTTCACAGTTCCCTGAGTTACCTAGGAAAATAAGAAAGCAATTGCAAATATGTAAAACAGCAATATACACCAATCATGGACAGTTTGAGTTTGTAACCACCCAGTAACTAATGCAGTAACCGATGCAGATATCAATGTCATTGCTAACATAGCCTGCCAGAAACTGTTAACTAATGGTTGACAGTTTGTTAACCACCAGTCCATATAGATACTTGAAGTTTCAAGACCATAAATATTTGTTCTTGATATACTTTTTTGATTCCTTGTGAAATGTGATTTAACTATGAAATTAACTATGATCTGTATTGTTACATTCTCACTTGCAGATTGTTTGCATTGAAGACATGTGCCCATGAGTACATGAGGAGCAGACTGCTATCTTGGGAGTAAAATCAGACAAGACATCGCAAAGTTCATTTGTGTCCACTTATAATCAGCAAGATGAGTGTAGCACTGCCACCAGTCAGTCCTAAGGTGTTCGAAGCCATGGAAAGTGTCAATGTCAATGCATTGGCAGAATGCACTGAAGCTGAGATCAGACCCCTCCTGCCTTGCCTGGTCCGGATGAGCCTGATCGCTCCATTGGATCAGTCTAATGAGTGCATGGAAAAGAGGAAAATAATTTTGCGCATCCTCGCTGGCATCGACGTCGTCAACTCGATCGTGGCGCTGCTGTCAGTGAGCTTCACACAGCTTGAGGCCGATGTCAAGAAGGAGCTGCAGCTACGCTCCAAGACGGGCGTCACCTCGGACAGTGTTCTGCTGGCCTCCACACAGGACGCCGGCGCGCCAGACTTCGAGCGCAGCGACGCCATCCAGAAGCTGAAGCTGGTGCTGGCGGCGCTGATCGCGGCCATGACGCAGGCACGCGACGCCGGCCAACCGTTCTGCGTGCAGCCGTCGGAGCTGCTCGACAACGCCGTCCACCTGGAGGAGGTCTCCGACATCCTATCGATCGCGCTGGCCGAGCTGCCGCAGCTGCTACCACCGACTGACGTCAGCGAGGCTCTGCTGCGGCTGCGGCACGGCGCCTCCCTCATCTGCCGCCTGGTGGCCAACATGCCGGACGCCTTCCACGAGGTGTGCGCCGCGCTCGTGGCCGGCGGGGACAAACAGGACGAGGACTCTGCGGGCGGCGCGGCCCGCGGTGCCGCGCTCCGCCAGCTCTGCCAGATGAACGGGCGCCAGGTGCTGGCCGTGAGAGCCCTCTGTATGGACGCCTGCCGCATGCCGGCGCTGGCGGTCGGTCTGTCGCTGGAGCGCGCCCGACGCACCCCCGACACTGGCGACGCCGCAGATCTGGTCGCATTCATCTCGGGCATCCTGCTCGGCAACAACCAGCATGCGCGCTCCTGGTTCCAGATGTTCGTCCGCAACGGTCAGAAGCGGAAGGGAACGCTGGCTGCGGCGACCCTGCAGGCGCTGCGTGAGCGTCTGATGGAGCGGCTGCAGAACACGCTGATGATGTCGATGAACCAGCGTCTGCCGGACTGTGGTGTAGTAGACGCGGCTGCGTCAGTGCGGCTGTACTGCGCGCTGCGCGGCCTGGCCGGCCTGAAGCCAACAGAGGAGGAGGTGCGCCTGCTGGTGCAGCTGCTCACCTCTCAGCCTCCGCCCACCAAGGCTGGTGTGCGCTTCGTGGCGCTGTCGCTGTGCGCGCTGATCGGCTGTCCGACGCTGCTGCTGCATACGGAGCACGAGAGACGCGCCGTGGAGTGGCTCGCATGGCTGGCGCAGCAGGAGGCCTACTTCGAGAGGTGAGACGCCGCCGGCACGGTCTCGCTGACGCCACTTGTGCCGTGGTCCTGCCGTGGTCGTCTTCTCCGTGGCGTTGTCTGTCCGATGTTGTCAAGTGATGCTATGTAACAGAGAACAAGGACACAACAGAGAACAAGGCAGGCGTGATCCGGACAGTGCTCAGTCATGCCACGCCATGTCCTGTTATTTTGTGTCGTCCTGTCCCGCCGGCCATAACCTGTCCTACGATCCGGCTTCGTTTGATCACGTACGTCCTAACTTAATGGGGTTGCTTGTACTATCTGACCACAAAATTAATCAGGCCTGTTGACTATTTTAGGCGTCAATATCAACACTGCTGGTGCTGACACCTACCGGGTGTTGTTGAAATCTACAGTGTGGCTGCCTGTCCTTTCACTGCTGCGTCTGTCCGCAACCAAGTGTGCGCCAGGCCGAACGCTGATTTCTAGCCAATCTCAATCTGGGTCCATGTTTATATCAACACAATATTTTGGTACCACGATCAACTCAGCATACCATTATAACTCGTCTGGCACTGTCTGTCGGCGTGTGTCGCAGACTTGTGTTTCTGTCTGACGCTCACACTTCTCAGCGTTGTGCTGCCGTTTATCGCCCGTGACGGTCTGGTGTATCCCGCTCCGGGCAGGTCGAGCGGGGAGTCGGCCTCGTTTGGCGAGACGCTGCTGCTGCTGGCGATCCATTTCCACGCCGGCAACCTGACAGCCATCACCGACCTTGTCAACAACACGCTGGGCATGAAGATGAACCACCGGCTGGTCAATCTGACGCGCATCAAACACATCTTCACGCACGACGTGTTCACTGACCAGGTGAGGCTGCAGTGACGACGTGTTCACTGACCAGGTGAGGCTGCAGAGACGACGTGTTCACTGACCCAGGTGAAGGCTGCAGAGACGAAGTGTTCACTGACCAGGTGAGGCTGCAGAGAGCGACGCTGGTTCACTGACAGGTAGGCTGCAGAGACGAACGTGTTCAACTGACGCAGGTCAGAGGACTGCGTGACGAACGTGTTTTCACCATGAACCAGGTGAGGGCAAGCAGAGACGAAGTGACGTGTTCACGTGAATCCAGGAGCTGAGGAACACTTGCAAGAGAAGAACGGTGTTCACTGAACGCAGGTGAGGCTGCAGAGACGGAACGTGTCGAACTGACGCAGTGTGAGGCTGCAGAAGACGACGAGTGTTCACCTGACACGCAAGGTGAGGCTTGCAGAGACGACGTGTTCAGCTGAGCCAGTCGTGAGGCTTGAGTGCCAACGAAAACGTGTTCACTGACACCAGGTGAGGCTGCAGAACGATACGTGTTTCACTGACCAGGTGAGGACTGGCAGTGAGACTGTAACGTGTTCACATGACCAAGGTGAGAGCTATGCAGAGACGAGGTGTTCACTGACACAAGTGTGAGGCTCTGCTATAATGACGACGTGTTCACTTGACCAGGTGAGGGCTGCAGTGACGGGACGGATGACAGAGCGCGGACCGAGCAGCTGGTATGGTGGAGGCGGAGGGACTGAGGCCGAGTGGTGGTGCTCTCTTGTGGCGTGGGTTGTTGGACCTATTTGGACCGAGTGCTGAGGCTTTGTTTGGTATGTTGTGGATTGACGGGTCCGCGAGTCCGTTACAATGGGCGTTACAATGGACGCCAACTAACCGCAGCCGTCTCGACACTCCTGCACCCTAAAACACACCATCACCACTGCACCATCACCACTGCACCGGACAGCTGCACCGGACAGCTGCACCGGACAGCTGCTGCATCGCAGCTGATTCACGTGATCACCTGTCTGTATACGGTGTCACGTGACGTGACTCATGTGCTGCTCGCTCTGTCAGGTGGTGACGGCGCACGCAGTCAAGGTCAAGGTGACGCCGTCGCTGAGTGCCGACATCCCCGGCACCCTGCCCGTGCACTGCATCTACCAGCTGCTCAAGAGCCGCGCCTTCACCAAACACCGTGTGCACATCAACGACTGGATCTTCAGGTGGGGCACCCGCTGCCGCTGCGGTTTGTTTCTCCCCCTATCAGTCCGGGAGGGCCTACTGTTGGATGGGAGGACACGATCATGCTCTGCGAGCGTCTTCTAACAAGTGGACATGCCAGGGAATAACGCTTTCTTTCCTTCAACCAGTGTTTGACTGGTGACTCTAGTGATAACTCTAGTGATTTGGGTTCTTACTGATGCTGCTTGTTTGCAGACAAATATGCCAAAGCAAGACTCCATTACATCCCGTTCTTCCGTCGCTGATTGACCTCTACGTCAAATCGATGCTCGACACCACCCAAAGGCCGAACCAGGTAAACATAGCCCCGAATAACACCGTTTGTAGCTGCCGTGGAGTGCTAACATAGCCCCGAATAACACCGTTTGTAGCTGCCGTGGAGTGCTAACATTGTGTATGCCTTTACAGACAGATATATTATGCTTTGTTGTAGCCTGATCGTAGTGTCGCATTCAGGGACACAAACGGCCTAGACAAACACTAATAGTGTGCAAACTAGTAACTTGAAGGTGTTATATTCAGCTAGCCCTCACTCAGCTACCAGCGCCTTCTTTATAGTCCATCAGCTGGTGCGCTAGGCTCGATTGTCCGACGTAACATTTACCCTACACCTGAATGGCTAACGGCGTCTCCCTCTCCTCCTGGCTAACGGCGTCTCCGTCTTCTCCTGGCTAACGGCGTCTCCCTCTCCTCCCTGGCTAAACGGCGTCTCCCTCTCTTCCTGGCTAACGGCGTCTCCGCTCTCCATGCGCTCAAGGCGTCTCCCCTTCCTCTCCTGGCATAACGGCTCTCCTCTCCCCCTGCTACCGGCGTCTCCGTCTCCTCCTGGCTAACGGCGTCTCTCTCTCCTTTTGGCTAACGGCGTCTCCCTCTTCTCTTGGCTATAACCGGGGACGGCGTTCCTCTCCCTGGCTAACGGCGTCTCCGTCTCTCCCTAGGCTAACGGCGGTCTCGTCTCTCCTGGCCTAACGGGCGTCTCCCTCTCTGGTGCTACGGCGTCTCCCCTCTTCTCCTTGGCTCTAACGGCGTCTTCCCTCTCCCCCACTTGGCTAACGGCGTCTCCTCTTTTCGTCTGGCTAACGGCGTCTCCCTCTCCTCCTGGCAACGGCAGGTCTCCCTTCCCTGGCTAACGGGTTCTCCCTCTCCTCCTGGCTAACGGCGTCTCCGTCTTCTCCTGGCTAACGGCGTCTCCCTCTCCTCCTGGCTAACGGCGTCTCCGTCTCCTCCCTCAGGCGGAGCACACGAACCAGCCGATCGCCGAGGAGCAGATTGCCGGCGTGTTCTCCGTCGCCTGCTTCCCTCGCCCTGCCGGCTCCGGTCCCTCTCCTCCTGGCGGCGGCTCCGAGCTGGTGCAGCCGGCCACCGCCCAGCTCCTTCTGCTCTACTACCTGCTGCGTCACGAGGAGCGGCGGCTGACCGGGGGTCGCCAGCTGGCCGCGCAGGGCCGCGCGCCGGCCGCCTACCGTCCGACACTCATCACCCAGCTGCCGGTCATGTACCTGCTGCGGCTGGCTCAGCGGCGTCAGGGCGAGTACGGCGGTCTGTTCGGCCCGCTGCTGGCGCTGCTCACCAGCCACTGTCCTGAGCTGTGTCTGGTCACACACTGGCTGACCGCGCTGCCGGAGGCTGATGACGCCGAGGAGGCGGCACAGCCGCTGCCGGACCTGACGCGACATATCGAGACCGGTGAGACTGAGAGGCCAACCGGGGCGACAAACCCAGTTATGTGTCGAGACTATGTCGTGCTGGAATCCCTAGCTTTTCTTGTGCTTATCTGTTGAACTCTACGTAATATCCTCCCATCGCTTTTCGCACGCCTAAAAACTGAACCCTTCGTCCCTAGACGCCTTAGGCGAGGATACTCATAGATGGACTGGTTAGCGGCCGGTGATGCGTGACGTCACCCATGACGTCACCCAAGGCAGTCGGTAGTGACGTCACCCAAGACAGGGCGGTGGCAGTCTGTAGTCTGGTGACGTGGAAAAGTGTTCAGGCATTCATGGCCAAGGCTCTATAACAAGGTGGGCCATTCTGGCCAAAAACAGGGTTTCAAGGCCTGATTGGTCGTGACGTCAGCGGCACACAACGTATGCTATCCGGCATGATCAGCGTATTAAATCCCATTGGGATTCCACCCTCTAACTCGAAAGCGAAAAAGGTTAGCAAGACGCGGAAAACAGCGTTCGAAAGCTATTTACAAGTTCATTCGAAGTTACTTGAGCCTTATATTGTGGCTCAGGTCAATACTGAGGTCACCAGAGGTCATCAAGGTTACGTTTTATAACAAATATATGAATGCTTCCTTTTCAGAGAACATTAATTGGATCCGGCCAATTATTTCAGAATCATGCTATTTTAGCTCATTGTTGATGACCCAGGTAGAATTGTGGATCACTGGCTTCTCTAAGGTCGACTGAGGTCATCTCAGGTCACCAGCATTTTTTGGCCAATAGTTTTTGATAGATTTCTCTGCTGTAACTGAGCCTGTGTCGGTCCCTCCTACAGCCCTGGACGGCCTGTCTGACACCTCTCTGTAACTGACCCTGTGTCGGTCCCTCCTACAGCCCTGGACGGCCTGCCTGACACCTCTCTGTAACTGACCCTGTGTCGGTCCCTCCTACAGCCCTGGACGGCCTGCCTGACGCCCTCTCTGTAACTGACCCTGTGTCGGTCCCTCCTACAGCCCTGGACGGCCTGCCTGACACCTCTCTGTAACTGACCCTGTGTCGGTCCTCCTAAGCCCTGGACGGCCTGCCCGACACCTCTCTGTAACTGAAGCCTGTGTCGGTCCTCCTACAGCCCTGGACGGCCTAGCCTGACGCCTCTCTGTAACTGGACGCCTGTGTCGGTCCCTCCTAACAGCCCTGGACCGGCCTGCTCTGACACCTCTCTGTACTGACACTGTGTCGGTCCCTCCTACAGCCGTGGACGGCTGCCCGACACCCTCTGTAACTGACCCTGTGTCGGTCCTCCTACAGCCCTGGACGGCCCTGCCTGACACCTCTCTGTAACTGACCCTGTGTCGGTCCCTCCTACAGCCCTGGACGGCCTGCCTGACACCTCTGCTGCCGCCGGCCGTCTGCTGCCTCGCCTGCTCCGTCTGCCTACCCACCAGCTGTGGCAGCTGGCGCAGCCGCTGGTCTCCCGCGCCAGCCGGCTGCTGCGGCCGGGTGTCTCACGCCAGCTGCACCAGCAGTTCCGCCAGCTGTGGGCGCGCCTCAGTCTCGTCTTCCCTCACCGGCTCTGGGCGCTGACGGTGAACGCGCTGCGCCGGGCGGATCTGGCGCCGGTGCCGCCACGGCCGCTCACCGGCCAGGATCTGGCGCAGGATCCACTGCACGTGCTGCGCTGCCAGCCAGCCGTGCTGCGCGCGCCGCCCCTGCTGGAGATCGTGCTGGAGCTGCTGCTGGTGCACCTGTCGGCGTCCCGCGCGCAGCTGAAGCGACATCTGTTGGATCATCCGTCGCCGCTGCCGGCTCAGCCGTATGTTGTGGGCGGGATCAGTTTGAGGACTGGGAGGTGGGCGCCACATAACCTCAGTAGTTACCGGCTCAGCCGTATGTTGTGGGCGGGATCAGTTTGAGGACTGGGAGGTGGGCGCCACATAATCTCAGTAGTTACGGCGCCCTTAAGCCCAAATCAACAACAACAACGAGGACTGGGAGGGATGTGGCGGGTGATAATACAATACCTTTATTATTGTAACGCGCATTATGTGTCATTTGAGGAGATGAAAACGGTTGGCTCGTCTAACCACGTGTTCTGGGATTATATTGGATACTGGGATGGTGTTGAAAGCTGACATTTCATTGATAGCTGGGATTTATGTAATTCTGTATCTGCTGTCTGCTAATCTGGTTAATATCACTTGTATTTACTCAACTATTTGGATGACATTTGAAATGGCGTGGAACGGAAGCCTTTATCAGTGTGAATATTTTGTACCTAGCTGACTGAATGTACTGCTGTATCGGCTATAACCGCACCGCCTGTTCTAACCGGCCGGCCTGACCGCGTGTCTGTCTCTCTCCCCTGCAGCGGTCAGCCGACGGACGCCGAGCGGGAGGAGCCTGTACTGACCGCGTGTCTGTCTCTCTCTCCCTGCAAGCGGTCACGCCCGACGGACGCCGAGCGGGATGGGAGCCTGTACTGACCGCGTGTCTTCTCTCTCCCCTGCAGCGGTCCAGCCGACGGACGCCGAGCGGGAGGAGCTGTACTGACCGCGTGTCTGTCTCCTCTCCCCTAGCAGCGTCAGCCGACGGACGCCGAAGCGGGAGGAGCCTGTACTGCCGCCGTGTCTGTCTCTCTCCCCTGCAAGCGGTCAGCCGACGGACGGCCGACGGGAGGAGCCTGTACTGACCGCGTGTCTGTCTCTCTCCCTGCAGCGTCAGCCGACGACGCGCCGAGCCGGGAGAAAGCTGTACTACGACCGCGTGTCTGTCTCTCTCCCCTGCAGCGGTCAGACCGACGACGCCGAAGCGGAGGAGCCTTGTACTGACCGCGTGTCTGTCTCTCTCCCCTGCAGCGGTCAGCCGACGGACGCCGAGCGGGAGGAGCTGCGGAGCGCGCTGGTTCTGGCGCAGGACTCTGCCGCGCTCCAGCTGTTGATCGAGGTCTGTCTGGAGACGGAGGAGGACCGACGCTCACCGGGCGGCGCTCAGCTGCTGCAGGAGGTGCGCTGTCTCGTCTGTACCTTCCTTCACCAGGCCTTCATCGACAACCCCATGCTGGCCAAGCTGGTGCACTTCCAGGTGAGGTGCTGGTGGGAAGAAAGACGACCGGTGGGGGAGGGGCGGGGAAGGATTTGATTGGTCTGGTTTGGTTGGGAGGCCTGTGGCTGGGTGTGATGGTGATGATTTGAGTTAAATGCAGTATTGCTCCGCGGGTGTTTGGGTCCGTAAACAGTGAGCTGTGATTGAGAGCGGTATGCGGTGTCTGTGAGTGGATTCGACAGAGAGGCGCGGCAGGGTGTGCATGTGTTGGAGGATAAGTATCTCCTGGTTTTGCGTCGTCGGCTTTTCGATTGCGCCTGGTGCCATCATCGAGTTCAAGGCGCAAAGTGACCTTAGCAGTCGACGCGCCCTAAAGCCCCCATAAACAAACAAACAACAGGGGCGATACTGTGACGCGCTTTAGTCGCTGTATATCAGCTGTGTCAGCAGCTGTGTCGCTTGTGATCGGGTTGTTTCGGCTGCTGATCGTGCCGTCTGTTAGGCAGGTGAAGCAGCAGCAGCTGACCGGCACACCTTGTGTTGTGCTGCAGGGCTACCCAGCCGAGGTGCTGCCCGTGCTGGTGTCCGGCGTGCCCTCGATGCACATCTGTCTGGACTTTATGCCGGAGCTGCTGTCACAGCCGGACCTGGAGAAGCAGATATTCGCCGCCGAGCTGGCCTCCCACCTGGCACTACAGTTCCCGATCCCGCGCTGCTTTAGTACCGGACGACTGGTCATCAACACACTGACCACGCTGCTGGGAGGTAGGTAGGACAGGTGGTACTTACCAGACCTGTGCTGCACAGCTCGGCCGCACCAATCGGCTCGACTAATTACTCCCTTCACGGCCTCAGCACTTCGGGTTCAGATAACGAGCGGTGCTCGCTGCCGCCACATACTTCAGCTGCGATGTAACTCTGTGTGCTTAAACGAGTAACATTCTGGACTCTAAAACGTACTTAGGTTGTGCACTAGGTGTATAGTTCTTAATAGTTCTGAAGTGACACGTTAAGTATTTATAGGTACATAAATTAAGGAAGTTCCGGAGTTAAGAACATGCGTGGTTTGTCTACTAAACTTGCATCTCAGCTGAAGCACGGGGCAACAGTGAGCCGGCCCGTTAACCCAGCATTGACCGGGGTCGGATCTAAACACCTCAACACCATTGACTGGGGGGGCCTTAAACACACCCTAGTTGTCTTCCGAACCAATGGTCGCAGCGAGACGCGGAAGGCAGCATTCGAAAGCGCTCAATGAGACGAATCGAAAGCACGCTCAAAAATGTGAAATTGATGTCACGGTCAGGTTTAATGTCAAAATAGATGTATTTTAGTTTATGGGCCATACTTTCCATCCGAAGTCTTCGACTAGGACCATTATCACCCAGTTGTGCTCTCAAAGGTATGATACACATCCTGCATGATCGAAAGTGAGATGGTTGGCAAAGATCAAAGGTCAGGTCAGGTCACAAAATATTCACGAATGTCATGCAACACATGTTTCACGTATCATTTTACGCATATAATTCGATAGTGATACTCATTTTACCACCAAACCTCATGTACATGAAGTAGTTATCAGTTTGAGGTCAAAGTAAGGTCACAAAATGCCAAAATTTAAGATTTATAAATTGATTCGGAAAGTCATGTTTTTTTACCAGTTTTGTCTAAAAAATACAGTGCACAAAACAAAACAAAAAACAAAACAAAATCTGTATATTGTCAATACAAGTCCAAAAACGCAATTTCAAAATATGACTTCATGAGTTACCAGCACTTTACATGCCATCACTCAGTCAAAAATTATCTCATTTTGAAATTTGGTGTGGTAGTTGTTCGCTATGGTTGTCTGACATATATTCCGCTTTTTGCAATATTAAAATTTTGTTTTGTGGTAATCCCCCAAAAAATGTTTTCGAAATTTTAGGGGTAAAAAAACACAAATTAAACAAATCCGAGATAACCATGTAGTAGCGCTTGTCATTTGCTATCTTCATTAGTTTTTGTATTGCATTTTGCTTAACATATGGTATGTGTACGATCTGTTAGAGTTTACCTGATTTTTGTGTCAAAATCGTCTCTAAATTCGTTATATCTCTAAACAAAAAATATCGATGAAATTACTTCATTTTTTGCACAGAAGACGTCAAACTGATATACAAGAAGGTACCCGAAATTTCACGTTGATAGCTGTAATTGTTTTCGAGTTATTACGAAAATTCGTCAGGGGCGTTAAACGCCCCCCCCCCCCCCCAGTCAATGACGGGTTAACGGGAGGCAACATGGGAGAAAGGCCATAACGGGAGGAAGGCCGTTGATTCCGCCGAGTACAAGTCTGGTGGTTACAGACACTTTTGAATCCATGTCATGAAAAGCTGCATCCAGTAAGTATTTGTGGAAAGCTTTTTGTCCTACACGATTCTTCTAAGCCTTCTGTATAGACCCGACTTTTCGCATTTATTGCTTATTCACTGGGCAAATACCAAGATATAGTGCCCAGTGAATAAGCAATAAATGCTAAACGTCGGGTATTTATTCGTTTTTTAGTTTAAAATAAGTTTAAAAACATGAATAATTAGATTAATATAAGGCCTTCCTTTCACTCGATTAACATTTGTCACATAAATATTCTTAAAATGTTGGTATGTTACTAGTGTCATATTTAGTTTTGAAATTATAAAATGCCGGGTTCATGTCTCATGAGAGCAGCCTGCACAAACGTACAAACCTGTTTTCCATTTGAAACAAGCAAACTATGTTTGGCTTGTATGCTTGTATATTTGTGTACTTGCATCATGACGTATGGCCTTGAGGTAATGCACCTCAGTATCCACGACTGTGCGAACACCAATATAATGATTGAGCGCGTACCTTTTGTCAAGTTAAATTTCCATGTACTATTGTTTGTATGACATAAAATTAGTTCTCAGCTTCGTATGCAGAAGCTTACAATAAAGTGCTAGGCTCGCCAAGCAATCAACAAATAGTTGGCATTATGCGAGGTAGGTGTGTATATACTGGAGCTTGTATAGGGTAAAGAGGCCTCTTATGTGTGGCCAAGGCCGGCCCTAGGACTACTTCTGCGAGCCGCAGCACACCACAGCTTTTATTTCTTGCTTGATATCGGAAGGCCAATGAATGCCGTATTTGGCGCAGTTATGTTGCGTTTTTTACATTTCGGAACGAAACAATGGTAATATATCCCTCTGTTTCCTGTGGGGGCAAATTGACCACGCAGTCGTCACAGCCTCATTCTCCGATAAACAACCAACCCTTTGTTCCCTTCCATTTTTACCACTACATCCGCTAATCACAAGCTGAATCTCCGAAAACAAACACAGAAATACCGGCTCGCCACTAATGGTGTTGGTCGGACGACTGAATCATCATGTATGACGTCACCTCGCCCTACATTATATGGTTATATGGTTCCTACGGGAGCGTTTTTCACCTTCGCCCTACGGGGAGGGGGGGGCTGACAGGCCTCCCCCTGCTAACTTCCAAACAAAGCAACATAGAGCAACGCGGGAAAAAAAACAGTATGTTGCCTGTCATGTGAGGAATCTGATGGTTTATTATTTTTGGTTTCAGGTCAACAGGTGACCTGCCAGGTCAAGTGAAAGACAAAATCGACCAGGTCCAAAATAGCGATTTTGCTCAGACCGTCGTAATTATTTAAGTTATGAAAATAAAATTATATGATTAGCGTCAAGACTCAAGTTGTTGGTCTTTGAATTAGCTTTCTGACCTTATATATATTTTTAGGTCTGGGTTACTTAATGACCTCTTAGATCACGGAAATCGTCACCATATATGATTATTGCTATGGGCGATTAGCATAAGCAACCTCGACTCGATCACGTCCAGAATAGCGATCAGAAAACCTCAAAATTAGAAAGTGATAAATTGAAAATAAAAAAGGCATGTTCCTAGACCAGTTTTGGCTCCTGAATACAGAAAAGGTATTTATTTGTTGCTCGTATCTGGTCAAAAAGTCAAAAAAGTGAATACAAAATACGTCATGAGTTTCTGACAATTCGGAAGCCATCACTCAGTCAAAAATAGAGATATTGCTTTGCAAATTGGTTTAAGTATTGTTTATAATCAGTTTATATTCCGGTTTTTAAATTATCATAGAACATTTTGATTAAGCGATATTTTTTAAGAGATGACTTTTGGGGGGTCAAAAAATAAATAAAGCAAATGTCTTTTTACGTCTTTTCAGTATTCCCTTGGTAATTTTTTGCAAAACTCTATTTTCTATGATTTTTCAAGCATTTTATTTTTTACTTACATGACGTCATCAAAACTTCATTATCTCCGAAACTGCTCAACCAATTTTAACGCAATTTCGACAGATATATATAATTGTTGTAAAACTTAGCTACTGTTAAATTCAGAAATATGCCAGCATGCGTAGTAAACAGTTATTCAAGAAAAACCTCTGGGGGCCTGTCAGCCCCCCCCCCCCCGTAGGGCGAGGGTTAAAAGGACGCCTTGATATATATGTCGTTGTTGCGCACGAAAGTCCGAATTAACACTAATGTATTAATAATCGTCGTAAAGAGTTTGCTATTTGTAACATATGGCGTTTCACTACCCTGATAAATTTTCAAACATGTAATTTCAAAGTAGAAATTGCTTTCTTCTCTTTGACAGTAGGATGGATTTTACTCGCTATGTATTCGATGGGAGTATTGGGAAAGTGACGTCTGTGCATTTTTTCTGGTAACTCCTTGGTTTGAGCTAACATATTTATATTCACTCTTGGGTCCACTTGTAGGAATATATTATACAAGTGCACTTGTTCCGAAGCCAGCTATGCAGCCAGGCTTTACCTTGTTATGCTAGCGGCCAAGGTGGCGCCGATTTATCTCCTGCACGACAGAAATGTATGGCGAAAATGGTGGGACCTTCAGCGTGGTTAAATGTGGTAACTGCATGTCTCTAATTGTCTCTTGTCGATGGCTGGCTGTAGGGAATTATTTTACTCTGCTTCGAAATGGTGCTGTTATGTTGATGTAAGGTATCGTTATTTATAATGTTGTCGCCTTCTTACTGTTGAAGGGACACTGCCTCTTCCGGATGATATCGCAAAAACAGGCTTAAACAAGGCCTAAGGACCACTTATGATTTTCAATTGCCATTAAACTCTTATCAAAAGCGGCAAAATTAACAAAAAACAATCATTAATTTCAATTCTTATAAAGTAATCTAAAAACTGTTTTCGATTTTACACCCACTACGTACATGGAAGCGTTTTGATTCAAGTTATAAACTGTAAATCACAGAAGAAGGGATGTTCAACTGACCAACCGTCAGCTGACGCTATTGCCAATTGGATGAGACGCCCGATGCGCTTATACAATTGTGGGTTCCTGTTAACTGACAATCTATGCGCATCTGCCGCATTTTAAGTGTTGCCATGGAAACTGACAGACTCCTTTTCCCATTTTGGTATCTCCGGAATCGGAGGACCAATCATAAGATTATTAACCTCGGTCCGGGAAAAAACTTCATTAATTGTTGGGAAAGTCAATAATCCCTTCGTAAAAGTTTATAAAAACTTTCTGTGCAAGTCGGAACTTTTCCTTCGCTTCACCGTAACAAATATTTTCAATCAGGCATAATAAGAATGAAATGGTTTTCTGACATATATAAATTTGGGTAGAATGCTTAAGCAAAAAATTTAAGCTAATTTCCATAGTGTGGCACAAAGGCTGCAATTAATGTATTTTGGTACGTAGTCGCGATGGCGAACTCGTCAACCTCAGGCCTGGAAGAAAACTGAACTTTGAACGGCGATATTTGGGCGACTGGGCGCGAATTAAAAAAAAAAAAACGGACTTATGGTGCTTATCAAATTCGGCTGCTCTTTAACATCAAATTTTACTTTGAGTGGACAGTATTGGGTCAATTTTATTGTGATTCCTAGCCGAATTTCGATCCATTATTGGTGTTTGTTGCTTTCCTCCTTTTGTATATTAAATGTATATGTATTTGTTCGCTTATTCATGGATCATTTGCATCGATGCCTGATTGACTGATGATTGCCCTGTCCCAATGTGTTCAGTTTTGCCGTGGACGGAGCGTCCTCGAGCGTTCCTGCCGGCCCTGCCCGCTCTGGTGCGGCTGGTGCGCGCGCTGCCGCCGCTGGCAGAGGATGTGACGGCACTGCTGCTGCAGCTGGGCCAGGTCAGCGCCAGCCACACGGCGCTGGCCGGGCCCAGCCACGCGCTGGTCGTCCGCTTCGAGAGTCAGAAGGGCGGGGACGCCGCCGACATGGACTGCGAGGAGCCAGATGAGGACGACGAGCCAGCCGCGGCGCTCAGACATACTCTGCCGGCTAACGAGAGGCTGTGTTTCGAGCTGCGCAGAGCGTTCGAGGAGGTGTGCGAGGCGGTGACGCTGGATGGCCGGGTGTACAGGGACAGCTGAGGGAGGGGCCGGGTGTCCTGCCAGTGACGGTGACGCTGGATGGCCGGGTGTATAGGGACAGTTGAGGGAGGGGCCGGGTGTATAGGGACAGCTGAGGGAGGGGCCGGGTGTCCTGCCAGTGACGGTGACGCTGGATGGTCCAGTGGCGTGACCGCTGGATGGCGGGTGGTATAGGGACAGCTGAAGGGAGGGGCCGGGTGTTCCCTGCAGTGACGTGACGCTGGAATGGCCGGGTGTAATAGGGCAGCTGGGCGAGGGGCCGGGTGTAACAGGGACAGCTGAGGGAAGGGGCCGGGTTGTCCTGCCAGTGGGCGGTGACGCTGTGGCCGGGTGTATAGGGACAGCTGAGGGAGGGGCCGGGTGTCCTGCCAGTGGCGGTGACGCTGGATGGCCGGGTGTACAGGGACAGCTGAGGGAGGGGCCGGGTGTCCTGCCAGTGACGACGGAGGACAGTGACGTCGCCTCCGTGGTCCGTGTGCTGTGATGTGGTGCGGCGGAGGAAGCCGCTGGCCGGCTGTGAACGTGTTAGCCAGCGGACCGTCAGCTCCACGGCGGCTGTCATGGGTTGGTCGTGACCTGCCACTGTCCCGGGGGGTGACGGCACGGCCGCCATCGGCTCCAGAGGAGATGTTCCCATCGCGGAAGCCGGTGAGATAAAAGTCGACGACATCCTGCTGTACAAAATATGTTCCGCTGTAGGGTGTCGTTCTTTTTTACGATTGCAAAGCCGCGTCCGTGGGACTGAACATTTACAAACTAATAAGGTCATGATTATGGGCTCCAGCTCAATATTGAGGTCAAAGAGGTCAACAAGGTCAATTTCCCAGTCTAAGAAACTGTTCGCTTCTAGAAACACTCAAAATATCGCAGGAACTAAGATGGCTAGGAGCAAATAGAAAAGCAATCGAAAGCTCTTGAAAAAATGAATCGCATCCAATATCTTCCAACTCTAGCTCAGGTCCATAGTTAAGGCTTCTGAGGTCATCAAAGGTCAAAATATATTTTTGGTCAAAAACTTTTTTCGCAATTAGGTTTGTACCTTATAAAGAAAAGGCAATAACCTTGAAGCTATCATGTCTCTCTCGTCGCGGCAGTTCAAATCTTGTCAAGGTTGACCAGGTAAGGTCAACTGAAAAATGTGTCCTCAGGNGTATAGGGACAGCTGAGGGAGGGGCCGGGTGTCCTGCCAGTGGCGGTGACGCTGGATGGCCGGGTGTACAGGGACAGCTGAGGGAGGGGCCGGGTGTCCTGCCAGTGACGACGGAGGACAGTGACGTCGCCTCCGTGGTCCGTGTGCTGTGATGTGGTGCGGCGGAGGAAGCCGCTGGCCGGCTGTGAACGTGTTAGCCAGCGGACCGTCAGCTCCACGGCGGCTGTCATGGGTTGGTCGTGACCTGCCACTGTCCCGGGGGGTGACGGCACGGCCGCCATCGGCTCCAGAGGAGATGTTCCCATCGCGGAAGCCGGTGAGATAAAAGTCGACGACATCCTGCTGTACAAAATATGTTCCGCTGTAGGGTGTCGTTCTTTTTTACGATTGCAAAGCCGCGTCCGTGACGTCAAATGCGCGGCGTAGATTTCACTTAACGATCATCACCACTCACCATCATGCAAAACAGCCGTGGAAATGCCAACTGCAGGCATAGTGTGGTTATGCGAACGTGTCTGCTCATCGTTGAGTGATCCTGATAGGATCCTGTAGGAGTTGTTGAATGATGTGCGGTTGGGAGGGAGTTTTGTGGTGCGTCGTCTGCTGTGGGTCTCCTATGGAGTGTGCGTGGCGGCTATGCTTGGCGAACGCAGCGATGTATGCCTGTGTCGAACAGGTTAACATTTCAACACGCGGCTGTCGCCTCACCTGCTCGTCGTAAACATACCAGCATGGTGTGAGCATACCAAAACGCCGCGTTAGGGTCACCTGCGACTGGTGTGATGAACGTGTGGCCCTGGCTGTAGCGGATTGTGGGATTGCCTGTGTGTGGTAATGTCGGCCTGTGTGTGTTAATGTCGGTCTGTGTGTGTTCATGTCGGCCTGTGCATGCTGTACGATCACCGCCACCCTGGACGGCTGCAGGGATAACAATAGAGCGATGTTACCGTGATCAGGGTGTTTTCGTCGCAGCGCAGTACCAGAGAAGCATCGAGACGGCAGCCTTGCATAAGGTGGCGGGATCTACTGGAGGCCATCATTGATTGGTGTAAAAAAAAACAGCGCAGTGCCAGATGACACCGAGAAAACGGCAGCCTTGCATAAGGTGACGGATCTACTGGAGCCATCATCGATTGGGTGCCAGCGCAGTGCCAGAATGAAGCCACCGAGACGGCAGCCTTGCCATAAGGGACGGCTATCTGGAGGCCATCATTGTTGGTCAGCGCCAGTGCCATGATGAGGCACGAGACGGCAGCCTTGGCATAAGGGTGGCGGGATCTACTGGCAGGCCATCATTGATTGGTGCAGCGTCATGCCAGATTGAGGCATCGAGACGGCAGCCTTGCATAAGGTGACGGGATCTACTGGCAGGCCATTCATTGATTGGTGCACGCAAGTGCCAGATGAGCACCGAGCGGCAGCCTTGCCATAGTGACGGATCCTACTGGAGGCAATCAGATTGATTGTGGCAGCGCAGGTGCCAGCTGAGCACCGAGAAGGCAGCTGCATAAGGTTTGACGGGATCTACTGGAGGCTCAATGATTGGGTGCAGGCAGTGCCAGATGAGCAACGCGAGACGGAGCCTTGCATAATGGGATCTACTGGAGGCGCATCATTGAATTGGGTGCAGCGCAGTGCCAGATGAGCACCGAGACGGCAGCCTTGCATAAGGTGACGGGATCTACTGGAGGCCATCATTGCTTGGTGTGTGTCACCGGTAGCAGCAGTGTTAGGCTTGATAGATAGGATTGAACTTCCCTCGAACTAGACAGCGGCAATCCCGCCTTCGTCTGGGGCTGCAGGAATATAACTAATGCCCGGCTCTGCTCGATCGCATTGTCTTGGGGGGTCAAATCGTCCCACGTTCTTTTTGCATTTAGCACGTGCCACGTGTCGCCCTCAAGTGATACATAACCGGAAAGCGCTCAGTGAGCTCGATCGGCTCACCAAGTTTGGCCTGGCTAGCTCAATATTCACAGAAAGTAGACAACCATATGTCCAGGGAGTTTTTCCTCTGGTGGCTTTAGTCCCCTCCCCCTCCCCCTCGTGGTCAGCGACCCCAGTAGATAAACGGACGTACCGCGCACATGACCAGCGAGTATCAATTCTGTCACTAGCCATGTGATCTGTGGAGGTCAGCACCTGATTATTGCAGAGGCCCACGCGGCGGCACGTGGCACCGATTGACCGGCAACCAGAACCATCATCTGTCCGCCGTATTAACGTATCGGACAGTGCCACCCGCGTCGAAATCGTCCCGGCCGTTTGGGCTCCACGTGCCAAAATACTCCGCCGGACGGACGAACGGACACTACTTTGCCTCTTCGAACTCTGAAAAACATGCAACCATGCCTCTCAATTATTCTGCAATTTTGCAATTGATCAGCTGTAAGAATGCTCTGTGCTGCACACATGACGGATCTAATGTTAGGAGCCAAAAGATTGAAATAGTTCAGTACCGACCGTATATTTACATAAGCACCGGAGAACCTCCGTTGGTGGCGTCCCGCCAAACACTGACCTGTCCGAGTTTGGTTTGGTGTTAGGGAGAGACCGCTTCGGTCCAGTTGAACCATTGCGCAGCCATGGGATGAGGGAGAAGGGGTAAAGTGGGTCAAAATGAACCGCTGACCGGGCAGCCGCCCCCAATGAAGGCCCTTCCCGCAGGACGAATAGCTCGCGAGGAGGCCAGCCATGAACGCGGCACCACTCCCGGGGGGACGGCTGCGAGGGCCGTCACTTGCCCGGTGGCCAGCGGCCACCAGACCCGGGTAAACGTCGGCGTGACAGAGGATATAGGACCGGCAGTCGGATGGATTGAAAGGTGGATAACCTGTCCGAGGTCGCGCGGCCGTTTTTATACGGCGGCGGCGGCCGCCGTCGCACTGCACATGCGCGCCGACCCGCCGCGCTGACCGACCTCAGCCGCGGCCAGGGTCCGGGTCACAGGGCGGCCCGCGCAACACACAACACGCACGATCGTTCTCCTTACACCCCTCCCCCTTAAACATGGGAACATAGCGTAACAAAGCATAACATAACCTAGAACTTTGAACTTGTAAATATCATATCATCACCTCATCAGATAATCACGTCATCACATCATCACGTGTACAGGGGAGCCTCCTGTCAAGTAGCGGGGCCTCCTATATTGTACCGGGGGCCTCCTGTCTAGTACCTGGGGGCCCTCTGTCTATGTAGTATGGGGCCTCCTGTCTAAGTAGGGACTCCGTCTTAGTACATGAGGGCCTCTGTTAAGTCGGGGGCCTCCTTTCTTGTACCGGGGGCCTCCTGTCTAGTATCGGGGGCCTCCTGTCTATGTAGTACTGGGGCCTCCTGTCTAGCACAGGGGATTTCCTGTCAAGTACCGGGGGCCTCCTATCTTGTACCAGGGGCCTCCTGTCTAGTACCGCGGGCCTCCTATCTAGTACCGCAGGCTTCCTGTCTAGACCCGGGGACGGGGCCTCCTGTTTGGTGCCTGGGGCCTCTTGTCTAGTACCGGGGGTCTCCTATACAGGGTCCGCCGAAATTAGGGAAACGCATATGTCATCTGAGAGTACCTGTGCCAAATCGAAAGAAAAAATTATTCCAGCGCTATTTATT
Source organism: Semibalanus balanoides (assembly GCA_014673585.1). NCBI lineage: Eukaryota > Metazoa > Arthropoda > Thecostraca > Balanomorpha > Balanidae > Semibalanus > Semibalanus balanoides. Next base: position 26,446 of record VOPJ01005947.1, read on the forward strand.
TTCCAAGACATACACACCAGGTCATCACCTCTGCAGCTACTCAATGTAGTCACCCTCAGCCTCGACCACTCTCTCCACACGAGACCTGAAGGCACTGCAGACACGCTGGATGTAGTTCTGTTCTTGTCCATGTTGTGCCAGCTCCTCCTAATGGCAGACCTCAGCGACTCCAGGTTCGGGTGAGAGACTTTGCACGCCTCGGCCTCCAAACGCGCCCAGATAGAAAATTCCAGGGGGTTGAGGTCGGGTGATGACGGGGGCCACAACTCCTTCGTCCAGATGTTCGTCATCTTTGACTTCAGGAACTCCTGAGTTTTCTTGGACGTGTGTGCAGGGGCGCCGTCCTGCTGAAACACGTTCTTCCCGTCAGGGTACGCACGACGTATCCAGGGCAAGACGTGCTGCTCCAGCAACTCCATGTACTTCTTCCCGTTTATTTTTTCGTTGGCAGCTGTGAAGATCACTGGGCATCACTACCAACGACTCCTAGCACCATGACTTTTGAGGGATGTTTGCACTATGGGTTGTATTTTGTGCCCGGCTTCACGTCCTCAGCTTTTTTGTCAGAGATGTAGCGACATTCCTCCTGTTAGTGGTTGAGGACGGGATCCACAGAGAACAGTTTTTCGTCTGAAAATATCCGAATTTGCTTGCTGTTGCTCTTGGCCTTCATCCACCTCAGCAAACGCTTGCACCGCTCCTGCCTAGACGTCTTCTGCTGCTGGGAAATCCTGTTCTTGGTCGTGATGGCCCTGCTCTTCATGCCCAGATCTTTTTTGATCAGCTGCCTCATGGTGGTGGCGCCCATGTTGTACCGCTGTGCCAACCTCGCCATCGATCTTCTTGGATTTGCTGTGATGACCCTTTTCACCTTTTGAATGGTCTCAGTGGTTCTTTTTTCTCTCTTTCTTCCTTGACCCTTGGCCCTCTCGACATTACCCCTCTGATTCAGCATATCTCGAACCGTCTTTACGCGCTTTCTTGTCACGTTCAGCGCCTTGCTGATGGCACCGCTACTGTCTCCCGCGCGGAGACGGTTCGCTATTAGCTTCTTCATCCATGGATTACGAATCAACCCTTGAACAAATGAAATCCTTTGAACTGCACGCGCCTGTGGTCGCAAGCGAACTATGGTACGAACCAAGTCGCTCATTGAAAGGTAGCAGTAGCTTCACTCGACATCATACGCGTTTCCCTAATTTCGGCGGACCCTGTATAGTGCCGGGGGTCCAGGGGCTATACAGGGGCTATACATTGTCTAGTACAGGGGCCTCCTGTCTACCACTGAGGGCCTATCTAGCACAGGGGCCTCCTAGAAGCACCGGGGGCCTCCTGTCTAGAGGATGGGGCCTCCTCCTACCGGGGACGGGGCCTTCTCTCTGTGTAGTACCAGGGGCCTCCTGTCTAGTACCAGGGGGCCTCCTTTCTAGTAACAAGGACCTCCTGTCTAGCAACGGGGGCCTCCTGTCTAGTACCAAGGCCTCCTATCTAGTACCGGGGCCTCCTGTCTAGTACCGGGGACCGGACCTCCTATCTAGTGTCCGTGGCCTCCCGTCTAATAACGGGGGCCTCCTATCTAGTACCAGGGTTCTTTCGTCTAGTACCGGGTCCTCCTGTCTAGCACCGGGCCATCTATCTTGCACCGGGGGCCTCCTGTCTAGTACCAGGGCCTCCTATATAATATAATACCTGGGGCCTTCTGTCTAGTACTGGGGGCCTCCGCCTTATGCTGGGGCCTCCTGTCTAATACGGGGGGGTCCTTAGGGTGTCCAGGAAACAACACTTTTGTTGGTGCAAGGCTGCCAATTGATACGGCGTTCTTTTTAGGTCAATAACAAGTATACCAAATTGCATTGCATTCTTTTGAGTTCTGGTCCCCGGGGCCTCGGAAAGTTGCTGACACCTACCCAAAAGGTCAAAAATCTGTCTAGCCAAAAGTCGTCACACAGACCTTCATATGTGCGTATTTGAAAGCTCTTGTTGAGTAGAATACATTTTAATACAGTTGAAATGCTTTGAATTTAATAGTTTTCGTTTTGAGGATCAATAAGCATGTACCAAAACCAAACCTTCAACTATTGAATTTATAGCATTTCAACTGCATTTAAGTTTATTCTATTCGACAAGAGCTTTCAAGTGAGCACATGGGGAGGTATGTACGACAACATGGCGGATCCGGGGGAAGGGCCATGCCCCCATAGATCTTGAAGCTATAATTTGCCTAATTTCCACGACCTAAAATCAAAATTTTCACGCCCGACGCCGCCCGCTTCGCGTCGTCACATCGGTGACCATCATCATAACGAACCTATCGTTTTCGGTTCGTCGTAATGCTGAATTGAATGAATAACACTTTTAGTTTATTATCCTTATCCTCTGCATCCTTATCCTCTACACCGCCCACATTATCCTCTACACCGTTTATATTTCTAGAGTGTATCAATCAAACCCGTAAAAAAATTCGCGCCGTTAAATAGCATGTACCTATTCTATAACAGGAAAATCCACAATAAAAAGGTTGAATAGGTTCAAATACACGCAGAAGATAGGGTACATCTTTTTTGTCATTTGAGCCGACTCCAACAAACAAATTATCGGCGACGCCCCTGCGTACAGTTGCAGACGGGCTGACGACGCGCTCCTTACCCCTCCCCCGGTCAACAATTTCATTGTTGACGGCTGATGGCCTGTTACACCCCCTCCCTTCCCGCTCAACAACTTTTTGGAAATATGACACTGAATTTTTACCCCCTAAAAAAACAAAAAACGCACATATCCGCCCCTGTATAGCATTGATTTTGGACCTGAAAGGAAAAAGTTCACCTTGGATTGTTTTTTCAATCATGATTTGATTATATTTTGAAATACAACTTCTTTTCACATTATCAAAAATAGCCATACATCACGCCGATTCAGGACAGAAGGACGTACATTATTAATTTTATCAAAACTATATGCGTACTCTCCGCAACGTCAAACGTGGCTCAGCAAATCAGATTCGAAAGTAGTCGCGTAAGATTACTTATAGCGTCTGCCCAGGAATGTCTAAGGCCTACATTCTTGACATTATTTATGCAAGGCTCAAATTCCTTCGACAAAAAGTCGAATATATTCGGCTGGAGAGCCTTTTCAGCCAATAAAACTTGCAGGAAGGGGTTCTTCAACACGGGCTACTAAACTGTCACCTCAGATCAAAACCCATGTTGAAGGACTGAAGGTCAACTATTTCCTTTGAAGGGAAATGTCAAAAACTTTCGGAGGTCCGGGGGCACTAGAACTCAATGGATTGTAATGCAATTTGGCATATTGTTATTGGCCTAGAGAAGAATACCGGGTCAATTGGCTAGCTTGTAAAGACAAAAAGTGTTTTTGGGGTGCAATGTGTAATAATGTAGAATCTAAATGTGTGTAATGTGACAGGCAGCAGATATGGAGCAGCTCTGGACCTTGGCTCTGGCTTCTGCGCTGCTTATCACCTTATCGTAACTGAGTATCTCACCAGTGCTCGGGGCTAAGTCACGATTCAACCGGGTCCATCCCGTAAAAAATGACATTTGACTGCCTTTTCCAGTGTAGACTGTATTGTTGTAAGTTTAAGAAACGCGCCCTGTTGCATGTATGCGGCTGAGCATTCATTCACATTTACTGCGGATACAGGGGGCCCCAGGTGAAGTCAATCTCAGGTATAGAATATAAAAAAAAAAATGGCCCCCCTCGAAATAAAGTGGCCCAAATCTGGGGAGTTTTGAAATTTTGGGGTAGGTAGGGGGCCTCCGATTTATAATAGCCACCTCCCTGGAGATTTGCTGGATCCGCCCCTGCTTCCCATACCCCCACCCCACCCCCTCCACACCTGAAGATGGCCTAAGGCCGAAAATTCGTGACACTTCTACCTTACATCGCCTTCTCCTCTACTTCTTCTCAAGGTCAGTTCTACAATCTACATTATTTGCTTATAGGGCTAAAGGTCAAAATACGCAAGTATTCAATAAAAAAATGCTGATAGAAACAAAACGGTAAAGGCACATCTTATTATGCTTAATACATGCCAAATTTGAAATCAGCTTAAAAAATGACCTAAAAAACTGCCAAAAATAAAAAAGGTCATGTCAGGTCATCTGAGGTCAGTGACCTCGGTAGACCTGTGAAAGCGCATGACCCCAGTGGAACATATAATTATGTAAAATGGATCACAGATTTGAAATCAGTGTCACAAACCATCCCAGAAACGGCCAGAAGCCCCAAAAAAGGAATCTGAGGTCATCAGAGGTCAGTGACCTCGATTGACCTCATAAAAGGTCAGCCGAGGTCACAATCTCAATGGAAGCCACAACTGTCACCTGGAAACACCTTTGCATACATATGCTCCCAGCTCCTGAACAACAAACACTCGGAAACTACACATGTAACAAGGATCAATACTACGGAACGCCAGCTGCGCCTGACATGACCTTGAGAAACAGGTCATAAGTCACGGGTCATAAAAGTTGTAAGTTCGAAATTTTCAGAGTATGTGTCAAATCGTTCAAAAGTTGGGTGCTGAAAGTTGCATCGCAATCGGTTGATACCTTCGTGAGTTATTTTGTAAAAACCGAGGGGGTGGCATTCACCCCTACCTGGGCGAGGCGAGGGAATATAGCACCTTGGGAAAAGTATGATGTCCATGAAGTTAGCAACGTATTCGTATTCGTATTCAAATACGTATTAAAAATTACTCCGATTACGCCAAAATATGCACACCAGCAGCGTAATGGCGTCAGAACACTGTGCATGAAGTTATCGGAGCATATCTTAAACGGTTTGACCTACAGGGGTCACAATAGGTTACAAAAGGTCAAATACGGGATACCCTATAACTTTTTACCTAAATGATTTAGACCACCGTTTTAAACGCCAAAATACTTAAAATAGGGTAAGGATCATGCACATATAACAAAAATTACCAACCCGGGTCACAGTTTGACCTGAGGTTACAAATGTATATTTTTTGATTGTGTGATAAATATGTGCGCGGTACCCTGTAAAATCGAATAAAATGCATTTACAGCTACAACTGAGCACAGAACTATCACAAAGTAACCATATTGTATGCGCAACAAAATATATTGCATTACACCGCAACCGTCTGACCTCAGGTCACGAAAAACCTGCAAAAACACGGGTTTAGCAAAAAACTGTGGTACCCCATAACTCCTACGCTAAATGAGGTAGACGAACCGTTCCAGGGTCATAGCAATCGCATTAGCACATAGATGGTGCACAATTAAAGATTTAGTCTCAAAATGTCATCGTTTGACCTCAGGCCACGCTATCCTTTTTAAGGATGGCTTATTAGACAATCACCGGGTACCGCATAACTTTTTCCCAAAATCTTTTAGAGAAACCCATTGACCTCTATATATACCTAGACGGCCCACTGCGGCGGCGCGGCGGACGCGG
>VOPJ01005948.1:0-60120 GCA_014673585.1 Semibalanus balanoides
GAAAGGGTATACAAATACGAATGGGTGGTGTGCAGCCACGTGCAGTTCGCATTTGAGATTCATCAGTGATCACTTGATCAGTGTGCCATATTTATTACATTTCTTGCCTTGTTCCCTCCATAAATAAACTCGACTTCCAAATTATCATCAATTTCCCGCTCGTTTCAACACATCCGTAAACTCGCTGTAGTTATTCACATGTATTCTATAAAGTATACTTGTGATCAAATTGCACAGCTGCTTCGAGACGAGGCGAGACGGGGTCACGGGCAGCAGATGCTTCAGTCAATGTGCGAACATGAGGAGCAACACCTATCGGCACAGTCGTGAGCTTCCGCCAGTCTCCGTGAGATAATATGGCCGGTACTGCGTGTGAGAAACGACGAGTGGCAGACGTGAAGCGAGTCGAATGCAAGAGACAAACGCAACCGAACCGCGGCTGGCGAGCGAACGCTCGCCTGGCCAACACGGACGTATTTCGTTCTAAACTGCAGGCCAGTTTCCGTCTTGAGCAGCACAAACTTAACGTACTACCACATGAATTTACATGGAGAAGAGGTGCGAAAGTGGTCACAGAGCGTCAACAAATATATCATACAACACGCACGCATTAAACTATTGATATGAATGCACTAAGAACATAAAATAAACACACGACGCTTTTTACATACACTGAAAATCATACGCGCCTGACATTGCGGAGTGATTTTTTTCTGTTTTTCTCCCTTAAAAGATAAATTCACCACAACACAAGCAGGCGGGGGCGCGGCGCGGCGCGGGTCGCTCAGTGGCCGGCTGGGCAGGGACGATCCTGGCTGAGTCGCGCCCCCGCCATCGTGTCAGGCCGCTCCGCCGGCTCCGGAGCCTGGCTCGCCGGCCGGCCGGCCAACCAGACAGACAGCCAACCAGGCAGACAGCCAACCAGACAGGCAGACAGCCAACCAGACAGGCAGGCAGCCAACCGGTCAGACAGCCAACCAGTCAACCAGGCAGGTAGTCAGACAGGCACACAGCCAGGCAGCCAACGGTCAGCAAACCAGCCAGCCAACCAAGCATCCAGCCAGCGAGCCAGCTGTCTGGTCGCCGCGGTCGACCGCAGCGCCACCGGGGCCGGCGGAGCGCGTCCGACATCGAGTTCCATTAAATGACCACCAGATGGCAGTGCTGACGTCACAGGGGCGGCCGTTCCGCACACGGCGCCCAGGTGTGGAGGTATTATGTCCGGGCGCCGGACCGCTGGGCCAACAGCCTGATCACCGGCTGAAGGAGGGGTAGGGCGGCCCGCACCCCGTGCGTAAGCTCCACCGCGCCAGATTTTGCCCGATAGCTGACTGGTTTGTCCCCATGGCCCGTGCAACCCAGAAGGCGGAGAAGAGCCAGCGCTGGCGCCAGCGGCGGCGAGACGCCCGAGCCTCCAGCACCTCGGCCCGCGGCAGGACTGGAGCGCGCGCTGCGACGGCGTGCAGTAGCAACCAACCGGAAGCGAGCGAAGCAAGCAAGCAAACTAACCTAACACCACTCAAGAGTTACAATTAAGCGCCAAGGTGACCATAGCAAGTTGGATTACCGAAGAAGAGTTATTTGATTACCATCCCGCCGGGATTACCATATTATGCTTAGAATGAAAAGAGCGCCACTCTTGCGCCACGCATGACGACGGAACCCTCCGCGTTTGGTGTTACTTGAAATCACGCCCTATATTTTCGTCCCAAACCTTCACCGCATGCTGAAGATAGCCCGATATCCCATACCAAGATGTTTCTCTTTCTCACTCCGAATGTCAACTACGGTGTATCACAGACAAGCGGCTGGGTCTGAACCCTGGTGGGTCAGGTCAGGTCAGGTCGAGGGCCAGGTCCTGACACCGTGGGCCCGAGATATTATGAGCAACGATGAGATGATGCTGCCTTAGCTCAGAGTGGCAGTGCCCTCCCTTGTACATTTACGTCATGGGCCTTGTGGCGACATGGTTTGACACGGCGCGGCGGCGTCAGTCTCTCGGGTTCAGGTCCAGACACAACCATCTGACCGCACACAGCCATCTGACCTCTGCCCGTGGCAGACCGCCGCGGGCTGGAGCGGATGTCAGAGGGTACGGCACAGAGGGCCGTCCGGACAGCACCCGAGAGAAGACGCCGCCGGCACCGCGCCAGACCGGTAGAACTCGAGCCGCGCGCCGGGAGAGACGGCCACCGGAGCCGCCACGCGGCGCGCATGCCGGCCAATTGAGACCTAGTTCCGTCGCGAGCGAGTCGGACCTGTGCAGGGGTGTTCACCCGGTCATGTTAGCAATATCACAAAACTCAAACAGACTAGGCGTAAAACGGGTCACTTGAAAGCGCCCGCCGGCGACGCTGAGCAGAAACAGAAGTTCAAGCATGGGCCGCTGCCCATTGTGACAAAATAACCGCCTTCAAACCACAGTGAATGCATTTGGAATGTGAGATTTGAAACGGAACCAATACGGAATGTTGGTTGTTGGCCGAAAAAAAAACGTTTGGTAGGCAAGTTCCCACACGGGACTTTCGTTCCATGACTTTTCCACCCCTGCCTTGCACGTACTCGTGTCACTTTAGAATGGGCAATAGGGCTCTCGTACGGAATTTGCACGTGGAATGGTGACAGTATTCAGATTCAGAGCGACTGCGCACGGGCGCATCACCTCGCCTTAACTAATCACTCACTACATAAAACACATTCAGCTAAATGCAAATAAGGCACGTCGAATGCATGATTGTGCAAGAACGCAATTCTTGTCTAAAACAAACTATGTACAGGCTGCCGGCTCGGGCGGGGCACAGCGGACGTCCGGCGAAGCCCCACCCGGGACCGGTCACACGCACGGAAGACTCTGTGATAATGTTGGCGTAAACCTCCGTACAGTTAACGCACTACGTAAACGGCTATGTATATAACAGAGACTGTCTGCTGGCTGGCTCTGCTCTGTGGTACACAGGCGGGACGGACCCGCCGGTGGCATGGCTACCGCCGGGCTGCCTCGCCGGGCCCACCCGGCTCCGGTGGCGCCCCTGGCGGCGGCGGCTGGAAGCTCATGGGAAGACAGTGGCAAATTACTGCAGTCGAAATAAAATACAAAACGCAGCGCCCGTCAGGGCGCCGAGAACCGCTGAAAAACGCGTCCGCGCGCAGGCGCAGTGACCGGGCATTCGCTCATCCGTCCCTCCACACTATCGTTCCTCTGTCGCTCTCTTTTTCTCTCGCGCTCGGACCGCTCGTCACTCTCTCGCTCTCTCTCGCTCTCTCTCGCACTGACTCTCGCCGGTAGGCATTGCACAAGCGGCCTCCGCATTGCTCAGGGCGCCCGTCGGCCTTCAGCCAATCGCGGCGCAGACTGTCACGCGTCAGCCAATCGCGGCGCAGACTGTCACGCGTCAGCCAATCGCGGCGCAGACTGACACGCGTTAGCCAATCGCGGCGCAGACTGTCACGCGTCAGCCAATCGCGGCGCAGACTGACACGCGTCAGCCAATCGCGGCGCAGACTGTCACGCGTTAGCCAATCGACGGCTTCCTCCTCGTCAAGGTTACCGGCCGGAGGGCCGCCTGGGCGACCCGTCGCGGCGTCTAGGACGCCATGAAGAGCTCGATATAGCGCGTGCCTATATGCTGCTTGTTCTTCTCCAGAATGGCGCGTTCTGCCTCTGTGCGAGACGCGAATGAGACCATAGCCTCACCGGACGGCTGGCCCTCGGCGTTCTGCTGCAGCTGGATACACTCGGGAGCAATCTGTGGACGGCCGGGTCGGGTCAGAGGTCAGGTCGTGCTCAGGTGACGTCATAGTTTGATCAGATTACGAACGGGACAGGCTAGTTTGATCAGGTAACGGGACAGGTTAGCTTGATCAGGTAACGAACGGGACAGGTTAGCTTGATCAGGTAACGAACGGGACAGGTTTGTTTGATCAGGTTACGAACGGGACAGGTCAAGAGGTAGTCCGGATGAGGTTACGGTCAGGTCAGGTCAAGGGTGGGTCAGGTCACACCCGGGTTGGTTGAGAGTCGGGTCGGGACAATACGCTCTGTCCCGGACCTTGACATTGTAACCAACCTTGACCGAGGTCCTGACCCTGACCGAGGTCCTGACCCTGACCGAGGTCCTGACCCTGACCGAGGTCCTGACCCTGACCGAGGTCCCGACCCTGACCGAGGTCCTGACCTTGACCGAGGTCCTGACCTTGACCGAGGTACTGACCTTGACCGAGGTCCTGACCCTGACCGAGGCCCCATTCGAGTAGCACCTCTCGATCGCCACGGATGGCAGCTACGACAGGCAGCATCAATAGGTACTTACCGGTGCCACCTCCGGCCTGAGATGAACGAGCTCGTTCGTATCAGACAGCTGACAGCGTGAAAACGCAAGGAAAAGGGATGACAGGAACGGGAACAAGAAACAAACAGGACAGGTCAAAACGGGCATTTAATCGCGTCAACTGAACTGGATCAAATCGGAGCCGCGTTAACTTGCGTCATATTGCAATATTTCAAGTGTTTAACAAGTCATCAAGCGCCCGACATTAACCGGGGAGGGGTGAACGCACCCGCCATTGACCTGGGAGGACGGGGGACGTTGCTCACCCTGACTAACTTTCGTGATAGCTCAAAACCCAATGACACTATTAGCGTCAAATTGTGTCTTCCTTCTCCCACAAGATCATCTCAGATATTCCTTCTCTCACATCAGTTTTACATGTACTGTGCGAAAATGAATCAGTATTGACGATTTGTTTAGATATATCAAATAAGAGACGTCACTACACAGGAGTTTGACGATCAAATCAGCTAAAATTTAACAGGTCGTACAAAGGCCACTTATTGAGCAAAACGCAATCGAGAACTGTTAAAAGATATAAAATCGTAAGGCCTACACACAATCGTAAGGCCTATCTCGAATTTGTAACAAATTTGTTTTACTCCAAAAAAGATCGTATTTTTATCATAAAAATACCAACAATATCTCAATTTGGAAAGATGTTAAAACCGGAATAGGTGAGCACCACATATGAACAATGCCCAAACCAAATTACAAAGCAATATCTTTATTTTTGACTAACTTGTGGCTTCCTAAGGAAAATATGATCCCATGATGGTAACTCATGAGATCATATTTTAAAATTGCGTTTTTGTCTTTTAATGACCAGATGCAGGCACATCAATGTCTACACTGTATTTCAGAGGCAAAATTGGTCTAGAAAACGTATTATTATATAACCATTTAATTATACATCCATTTAAAATATGTACATAAGTGACCTGAACTTGACCTGAGCTTGACACTAGCTTCAACTAAATGATGCCAGATGGTAAAATGACAAACACTAAATAATTATACGTGTAAACAAGCAAAACAAAATATGTCACGTGACATTTGTAGATCTTTTACGCCTAGTGAGCTTTTGTGACCTGACCTTGACCCTGCTATTTTCCAACAATCTCACTTTGGCTCATGCAGAATGTGTAGTATACCACTGTGAACAGTGTGGGTGATTATGGTCGCAATCAAAGGCTTTGGATGAAAAGTATAACCCATAAACTGAAATGTCTCGATTTTGGTATTTAACCTGACCTTGATTTTGATGTGACATCAATTTTAAAATTATGCTTATAGATGCGTCTATGCTTTAGATGCGTCTCACTGAGACGCGACTATGCTTTAGATGCGTCTCACTGAGACGTATCTGAAGCATATACCGTATACGTATGCTTTAGATGTATGCTTTGAGTATGCTTTAGATGTATCTCACCGAGAGCTTTCTAATGCCGGCTTGCGCGTCTCGCTGCGATCATTGGTTACGGAGATAATGAGGTGTGGGGGGGGGGGCAATATCCCCCCGGTCAATAGCGTTCAGCTGACAACCCGCACAGTGACGGGTTAAATATGGTAGAGAACAAATAGCAATTCAATTAATACGATAATAAATCGCATGCCTCGAACTGCATGTAGCAGTTAAAACTAAAACCATGGGTAAATGTACCAATTCAGGTGTACTTCGAGATAAGATGTTGAATGTTTAAATAGTTGACATAAATATATCTCATTTACGATTATTCGTGAGTGAACACACAATATGTTTGGAATACACGCATGACGATCATATAATCATGAGACAATAACAATAATTGTTGTATGAAGCGTTAGAATAAACGGTTAGTTAGAGACGGCGCAGGTTCAAGTGCAAACAATGTACAATATAATGCATGCTGTTAATTATATTTTGTTATTTCATCAATACCGACTTAATTTTAAGAATGCGACACTTTTGTCTTATGTACGTTTAGCATGCAAGTAATTTAATTTTAAACATGTATGTATGCCTATTCTGTAATGTAAGTAATGGAATTAATATGTATTATATTTATTTACGTTGTCACTGCTAAAGAAAATCAAATGTAGCCAATTATCAAATCTAATTATGCGTTGTTTTTTGTTTGAATTTAAGGGAAGCCAATTTGGAACACATTAGCCGTTTTCACGATGAATTATTTTGCGCGAAATGTTTTAAAACATTTTAAAATGTTTTGAAATGTTTTAGTAGTAGCCACTTTCACGATGGACTAATTTGCGGCAAATGTTTTAACCCTCGCCCCACGGTCCCTTAGGGCGGAGGTTTTTTTTTCGCAAATTAGTCCATCGTGAAAACGGTTACTACTAAAACATTTTAAAACATTTTAAAATGTTTTAAAAACATTTAGCGCAAAATAATCCATCGTGAAAACGGCTAATATGTTATAAAAACATTTAAAAGCGAATACTCAAGTTAAACCTGCGCTTGAACGGGGTCTCAGCCGAACACCATTGACCGGGGGAGGCAAATATTGCCCCCTCGTTATCTCCGGAACCAATTATCGCAGCGAGACGCGCAGGGCGGCGTTCAAAATCTATCATTGAGACGCATCTAAAACAAACTCAAAATTTTGGAATTGAGGTCACATCAGGTTAAGGTCGGGTCAAAGATCAAAATCGAGATATTTGAGTTTATGGGCCATACTTTCCATCCAGAGACTTCGATTGCCATCATGATCACCCAAAAAGCTCCCAAAGGTTCAATACACATCCCGCATGAGATATTATATTTTTGGCAAAGTTCAAGGTCAGGTCACAAAAGGTCACTATCCGCAAAATATTTTCGAAAGTCATGAGACACATGTTTGGTGGTCTGTTTTATATGTATAGTCCAATAGTGATAATGATTTTACCCTCTGAACTCATTGAAATAAAGTTAGTATCAAGTCGAGCTCAGGTCAAGTTCAGGTCACATGAAAGTAAAAATTTGAAATAGATATCTTAATACAAAATGCATGTTTCTAGACCAGTTTCATCCCAGTAATAAAGTGCTGGCATTGATTTGTCTTCAAACAAAACCCCCACCGAATTTAAAACATATGACGCCATGTCTTATCATAGGTACTGAGTGAGCCAGAGGTAAGTAAAAAAAGAAGAAATTGTTTTGAAATTTGGTTCGAGTATTTTTGATGTGGTTCTCCAACATATATTTCGCTATTAACATCTTTTAACATTCTGATTTTCAGACAATTAAATATATATATATATATATATATATATATATATATTTAGGGGTTAAAAACCAAACTTTTCAAAATCCAAGATCACTAATATGAAGGGTTTGACATTTGTATCTTTTAAAGGTTTGGGTTTGCATTTTAGTCTTAATGTGGTATTTGTAAGGCCTGTTTAAGTTTAGCTGATTTTATCGTCAAACTCATGTATAGTGACGTCATACAATTGTTATATCTCAAACATTTATCAAGGAAAATTCTTAATTTTGTCACAGAAGATATAAAAATGATGTGGTAGAAGGTACAGAAAGTTTCACGTTGATAACGCTGTTGTGTTTTGAGCTACCGTGAAAACTCGTCAGGAGGCAATATTTGTCCCCCGAGTCAAGCGCGGGTTACGCTCATGTGTGCTGAAACTGCCAATGTAAACGCATCATAATTGTGGAATATTAAGTGCCAATTGGTCGCACACATTGGACAAAATAAACACAGTAAAGATATTCAGGCTATGCCAAAAAAATACTACAATCCACTAAGAAACCGTATTCCGATACACGTACTATTGGTTCCAAAATAAGCGTCCCGCTGGGCTGGCCGGCACAGCAGTTCAAGGGAGTATAACGCCTTGGGAAAATGATTAGAAATGATGGAGATGAGAGCCACTCACCTGGGCACTCATCCATATCAATCCACATACTTTTCCCACGGCGGTATATTCCCTTTAACTGCTGTGCCGGCCAACCCAGCGGGACGCTTGTTTGGAACCAATAGTACACACACAAAAGTGCATCGGTTAAGTCTTTACTTTAGTTGCTCACTTCCACCACCACGGTTAGTATGCAACACAGATCAGAATGCGATAACGTTCAGCAAGATAAAACATAAGCAAATAGTTCTGACGCTTTGGACATGCCCTACACCGGCCAACATGCATTTAAACATGCCAACATACATATCAACTAAACTATCGCATTTGAACAATGCAAAAGCTAGATGCAGACTATGCACAACACTCGCTTTTCGTGTTAAAAATACATATTAACTAAGCAGACGGATCGATGCAAGTTCCAACACCATTATAACGCGGCCAGGGAGGTAGCCATAAGAAGTGAAAAATACACAGAAGCATTACAGCACCGGAAGAAAGATTGATAAGATTGATTGGACTGAATGCCGGCGATATTCAGCGATGAACTGGCAGTGCTGTATGAAGCTTGGACAGCCGGTGCAGGTGTTTAATGGCTACCTCCGTGGCGGCGGATCACAGACTGGCCGCTGGCATGGTCACGTTACAGAGTCACAGCGAGACGTCAGCTCCGGTGGCGGTCTGGCCAGAGAGCGTCACTATCGTTACTGACTGCTGCCGGGCCGCAGTGAACAGAGCTTAAGCAGCTCTCAGCCAGGTCCGCTCAGACACGAGCATCCAGAGGAGAGCTCTGCAGACCGGACCACCACCGCTCCGCCGCTGTTCTCAGTACCGTGACCGTGCCAGTGGCGCCGGGCGGGCGTCAGGCGCCACTGGCGCCGCCCGCGCCGCCCAGCGCCAGCAGCGTCATGCCACCATGCCGTGTTACGGACGGACGGACGGCCCGCGGACGAGCCGCCCGCCCGTCCAGCCACCGCCGCCGCGGACTCCGGGACGAGGCCTCAGACGGCGCCGTGGGACACTGAGTGAGAATCCTCACGGGACTCTGAGGGAGTCGGAAGCAGCGCGCCGGCCGGCCTCCGTCCCGCCCGCGGCGGCGGCGGCGCGGTTAAAAGAAAACCCGTAACCAGAAAGACCCCTAACCTCAAAGCCTTCGAAGAATTTGAGTATGTCAAGTTTGCTGGAGGAGTATGGCAGACCTCGCATCCTCACCAGGGCTGGTGACGGCCCCGTGGTTACCGGTGGCGTCAGCCCGTTGTAATAGGAGGTCGGCGACACCGGCGGCGATGGGTACGCCTGCCAGTAGTACAGGTTCGGCGGGTACGTGTACGCCGGTACCCGCGGCGTCAGCGGCGCCACGGGCGGCAGCAGCGCCGGCGGCGCCGCGTACGTGTACAGCCCGTACGGCGGGGTGAGCATTCCGCCGCCTGGGGGCACACAGAGGTCAGCCGGGGTCGGGGCGGCGCGCGGGGCAGCCGGGGCACACACGGGTCACGACAGACGGACATACGTACACTGGGAGCCCGTGAGGCGGAGCTCGGAAGGCCGTGACCGAGTGTCGCGAGTTCTGATAGGATTGATCCGGCCGGGCATGTGACGCTCGCGGCCGGCAGCGGCCAGTGGCACCAGAAGTGGCCGTGACGCGCGTCATCCGCGACGCCACCTCGGACAACCGTGACGTCATTGCTGACGTCACACGCCGGAGAACCGAAAGACAGCGCTGAAAGGAGGATACGATGAAGACAGTCGAATGATTTGGTACATGATGCGCCAGGCGACGTCCCGCGACAAACTGTCGGATAACATTAATGCAACTTCGGGTCACTTCTGGTGCCACTAACACATTTCATACATATATTAGATATATACAGTGGATTTTATTCTGCTCTATGCCTATCTAACCAGCCCGCCACACCGAGCATGCATTTGTTAGCAGGAGCATGCAAGCCAGCACCGCCGTGCGGTCCAACACCGTTAGGTGGACGAAAATGGCTGAACACTTGACATTCTGTATAGTTTGGATTTGATTCCGAAGGCCGGTCACCACCAACCAGCAACGTTCAGCCACGTTTGTCCACGCATGCAAAGTGCCCAGCGACCTGACCAGGACAGACTACCACCAACCGTATGAGACAGACACCAGAGAGGTAGAGCGACAGCCGAGCGAGAGCGAGAGCAGAGAGGAGCGAGAGAGAGAGAGAGAGAGAGCGAGAGAGCGCCGCCACCGGTGAAGGCCCCTCGGAACCAGGACATAAGCCCAACATACCTGCAGTTGACTGCGGCTCCCTCGCACCACCAAAATCGCCACGCGTACAACTCAACCCGTCCGACAGAAACGCACGCACACCCAAGAGGCCAACAACGGTTAAGGTTGCCCGCTATGGTGACAGAGAGGTAGGTAGGTAGGCAAGTAACTCAACGTAGCCCAGCCAGAAAGACCAACCACTGTGGAGACAGCATGTGTGTTTATTTTAGTGCGTCTGCATCATACATATAGGTCAACCGGGCCGAGCATCTCCACTGTGTTGGAGGACACGGGACGGGCATCTCCACTATGTCGGAGGGCACGGGACCGTAGGCACTTAGGAGAGCGAGGAATCTCGTCGTTGCGCAGACCCGCGTTATATCTACACATTACGCTGACAACAAGTCATGTAAAATATCTCGGAAAGTCTCAGCGGTCGCCGTCCGCCGACGAGATTCTGCGCGGGAAGACAGTGATGTCGGGAGTCGGGGCACGTGGCGGGAGTCGGGGGCACGTGGCGGGAGCGACGGGATCTGGAACCCGGCAACAGCAGGATCGGTCAGGAACTCGGAGCCCAACACCGTGGAGGTGCCTGTGGGCCACTACGAGCGCTACAACAAAGCTACCGTGAAGCATACACGCAGTCGAACGAGACGGCCGCACCATCCGGTCATGACAGCCGCTACCCGAGACTCAGGCATGGGCAGCGCCGCCGCCGCCGGGCGCCGCCCCACCGGTTAATAGCGGAAGGAGATGCGCCCGTGACTCCGCTGCTGCGGGACTAACGTGGACAAGCTAGGCACCACCGTGGCTCATACAGATCCCGTGTCACGCAGCCACGGCCAACCAGCACGCCGACGACGGACAATGACGAATTGCCTGCTGCGATGCCGCCAGGAAAATGCCGAGATTTGTGTCTCACCATGTAACGTACAGGGTGTGATCATAAACGTCCAAAGATTTGATCGGAAAGTTGATGTGAAAACACTTGATTTGTGTCGTTGCTTGTTGTATGGTTTTAAACATGATTCCTGGGTATCGCAGCATCGTCATTGTCCTGCGTCTGCCAGCACACCCCGACTATGGAGAGGAGAGAAAACATTATATACACACCACGCAAACACATGCGCCATAGACGTTAGTCGGCCGCCCCGCCGCCCGGGCCAGCAAACACCCTCCCACGGGCCTCCCAAGCCTGCCCCGAGGAAACATGCACCGAGCCGGCCGCGGCCCCGGGCGCCCTCTCCAAGGTTCAGAGGTCAGGGGTCTACGAGGTAGCCAGAGAGGGTCAATAGAGCCGCAGGTCAGGTCTGAGAGGTTCACAGGGCAGGTCACACCGCCGCGCAGGTCAGGTCTGAGAGGCCCATAGGGTCACTGGGCAGGTCACACCGCAGGTCAGGTCTGAGAGGTTTACAGGGCAGGTCACACCGCCGCGCAGGTCAGGTCTGAGAGGCCCATAGGGTCGCTGGACAGGTCACACCGCAGGTCAGGTCTGAGAGGCCCATAGGGTTACTGGGCAGGTCACACCGCAGGTCAGGTCTGAGAGGCCCATAGGGTCACTGGACAGGTCACACCGCAGGTCAGGTCTGAGAGGCCCATAGCGTCACTGGGCACGTCACAGAGGTCTTTTGTCTTTCGCCATCTCGGAAAAGACGGAAGGAAAGGCGCCTTTAAAATTATCGTCACGCTGAGGACAGCTAAAATCATTCACTTGGTCACAATATTTACGAATATATACAGTTGCGAGGCCGAATAAAAGACGGGTAGGAGGCCTCTCAACTTAACACGTATATAATAGAACCAGAGGAGCAGGAATGCTGAGCAGCCGCCGCTGCTCGCGTCAGGATAGGCGTCTCTACATCGCCGGATATAGGTGATGGGAGGCGGAGTAGGAGGCGGGCAGGGTCGCTGCTGCAGCTGCTGCTGCGGCGGCGGCCCCGCTGGCCGAGCCTGCTCCCGCCACACTCATCAGCGGCAGGGAGCCGGACTGCCAGGCCCGCTTCACGGCGCTGCTGGCGTCCGCCACCGACACGGGGAACGCCTGCTCCCAGGAGCGCTTCACGCCGTAAGGAAACTGCATCAGACCAGGCTGCATGGACAGCGACTGCACGGACGGCGGCGGCGCCGACTTGGCCAGACTCTGCAGGTCGACCATGCCGGGCAGCGCTGCCGACCCGTGCAGCTGGAACATCTGCTGGGCGGCCATGCCGGACCGGTGAAGGAACATCAGCTGCTGCTGCTGTTGCTGCTGCTGCTGCTGATGTTGCTGTTGCTGTTGCTGCTGCTGCTGCTGCAGCTGATGCTGCTGATGCTGCTGCAGCAGCGCGGCCATGTAGCTCTGCGGCACAGCGCCCATAGGATACCCCAGCTGCGAGGAGAGGGAGTTGACGACCTGCGGCGGCGGCAGGGACTTGATCGGACTGTGCGGTGACAGGAGGGACGGCGTGGAGGGCGCTTTGCGGCGGAGGGCGGCCGCGGTGGCCTGGCCGGAGGGGTCCCACGTGGCCGGGGACAACATACCGGGAGACACGACCAGCGCCTGCTGGGCGGCCGTCACCGACCCGCTCAGCACCAGATTCATGTCATCGCCAGAGCACTGAAACACCTCGATGTAGCGCTGCTTCTTGCCGAACGGCATGTAGCGGTGGTGGCGCTCCTTGGAGGCCAGGAACGCGGCCTCCTCGGACACCATCTGGATGAAGGCCTCGCCCGACGGTTGGCCCTGGGGACGGACACACACAGACACACACAGGGGAACGTGCAACGTCAGCGACGACACGTGCGCGTACATCTGTCGAGATGGATGCTCGTGAACAGAAGGAGACTAGAACGGAGATAGAGGCAGACAAACACGGGACAAGCACCGACGAACTCGACAGACACAGTTCTGCAAACATTTCACATATTCAAACACACTCCAAGCACAACCCTCACTTCAAAACGTCTCCTTCTCTTAAACACATTCTTCTTCAACTTCCTCCCCTTTCCCTTTCCCTCTCCCCTCTTCTTCCCCTGCTCTTCCGTCCCCGCTCACCTGGGCGTTGATGACCATGTGCACCCCCTGCACCTTGATCAGGTTGGCTAGGTCGCCGAGGAACTGCAGGATGTGCTCGACCTGCGCCTCGAACGGCAGGCCTCGTAGCCGGATGCAGTCCTTACGCGACCCGGACGTGATGATCTGTTGTGGCAGCACCGGGAACGGCTGCGGCACCTGGGCGATCAGGGGCGGCTGCTGCTCGTAGGTGCGCGGGTCCATCGAACGGTTCAACACCTGCGGGGGAGAGGGTCAGGTCAGGTCAGGTCAGGTCAGGTCAAGGGAGAGATCGTACGTGTGCGGGTTCATCGAGCGGTTCAACACCCGCGGGGGAGGAGGGACAAGTCAGGTCAGGTCAGGCCAGAGCAAGCCAGGTCGCCAGATAAAGTTGGTTCAGGCAATGACGGTTGATTTAAAAACGTTGAACGCTTTACAAAGTTAGATTTAGATTAGGTAATGTCAGACCAGAACACGCTAGGGAAGATAGTCATAGTAGGTACGTAAGACAGTGACGGCTCGTTCAGTTGTTTAGCGTTACGGGCGGTAGATAAACATCAGTGAGCTATATTCGCGGTAGGTACTCTTAAGTCTTGTCTCGTTATCGTATGTATTGTGGTATGTGGGCATCGTTTGCCATTGTGAAGAGGTATTATGTAAGTGCAAGCACATTAGGTACGCATATTTAATACAATTGTAATGTTATAATTGCCGAAACTGTTGAATTTTACCAAATTGCTGAAGCGATCAAGTTCACGCTACTTCCACTCAGTCAATCATCATGGGCTTTATATGGAGGAAAAGAGCATGCACATAGCACATTACTTCCCCCACATTATCATTAGTTCTGGAGTTTGCCCAGAACTAACCAACCATGTCACAGCAGAGCACAACGCCGCATTGATTGCACATTAACTGCGGCAGTTGCCAGTATTGCCGTCCTGCTCGCACACAAACGTGCACCGTCAATTTGACCGCGACACGCTCAACGCTCCCATTTATGCCGCCGACTTATCAATGGTCTGTATTAGGGTCATAACTATCAGGGTATGGTACCTGGGGCCGTGCCACTGCCTCGTTAATGACATATCGCTGGGCCCACCGGTCGGCCCGATACAACATGGACACAAGACAGGACAGGCTCGCGGCATGAAATTCTGTGAGTTTCAAACCTCTCGGACTAACACCGTGGCTTTGGCACGACCACAAACATTCTTGGAGGTAAGGTCACTTGACGAGACCTGTTGACTGTTGTCCTGACCTGAGTTTTCCCGCTATTCTCGAAAACAAAACGCAGGGGGAGTAAAAATGCCCCCTCATCAGGGCGAAGGTTAATTCGATCTTACACCGAAGTAAATATGTATTGACATCGGATAACAGAGTATTTGTTTGTTAGTTGAAGTTGTAGGGCGCGACAACTTGGTTATCGGACTAGAGAAATGTGTGATGGTCCGCCAGATTAGCAGTGCTCTGCTAAACGTACACCGTCCTCACGAACTTCGGACGTCGAACTTCGGACACGATGAAAATCAAATTAGCGGCTTTTTAGGTTTGAAGTTTGTGTTTATAACAGTATGACAGTGCAATCTGGACAGAATACTCCAGTGTGCAGCATAACAGCGCTCTCCTTTGTATGACTGGGAAGTCAAACAACACAGAATCGATTGCGTGAAGGGTATCATAATACAAAAGTAATAAAATGCGTGTTTGTAATAACTTTTAGCAACGGCTATAACAATCGCACATAAAATCGGTCAAATTTATAAATAATAAAATGGAATGTATCAGAAGCGGGAAACCTTTCCATCAATCAAATCACTTAAGCACAGATAAAAAGGTAACCACCTCGTCCTGCTTCGTCACCCCTCTGGGCGCATCTCTCTGCCCCTCAGCGCCCACTGCCCATCTGTCTTGCTGTCGGCGCCGGGGGCGGAGGGTGTTGAGGCGATGGACACTGGACAGGCCCAGGGGCAGACGGTGGTGACGGACAGGACCCAGCGCGTCCGCAGCGCCAGCAGTCTGTACCGCTCTCCAGTCAGCTGAGGGCCGCTGACCAATACCAGACCACGCGTAGGCGTGGGAATGCAGGAGGCGTCACTCCCGTTTTTTTGATATTTTGTTGCCAAAATATTTGATGCTGCCGACCGTTCACAGCGTCCAAACCGCACAAGTCCGACCAATTTTGATCTCAGACACGGCGCGACACAACACGGCACGGCACGGTACCTGTACAGCTCGGCCATGGCACGATTCGACACAGCACGGCACAGTCCAGCACCTGATATGACACGGCCCAAAGCGGCCAGAGCTGTTACCCGCCGCTCGGCACCGACCAAAGTCCCCAGCCGCTCGGCTGATGGCTCGCTCGGCTCGGCTGCTGGCTCGCTGCAGCGGCTCGCTCGTCTGTTGGCTTGGCTCGCTTCGTCTGTGGCTCGCTCGCCTTGCTGCGTGGCTCGCTCGTCTTGCTTGCTGGCTCGCTCGTTGCTGATGGCTCCACTCAGCCTGCTGCTGGCTCCTCCGCTGCTGGCTCGCCCGGCTGCTGGCGGCTCGCCCCGGCTGCTGCCTGACTCGCTCGCCTGCTGCTGGCTCGCTC
This sequence comes from Semibalanus balanoides, assembly GCA_014673585.1. Taxonomy (NCBI): domain Eukaryota; kingdom Metazoa; phylum Arthropoda; class Thecostraca; order Balanomorpha; family Balanidae; genus Semibalanus; species Semibalanus balanoides. Next base: position 16,050 of record VOPJ01005948.1, read on the forward strand.
GTCCTGCTGCTGGCTCGCTCGCCTGCTGCTGGCTCGCTCCGCTGCTGCTCGGCTCGTCTCGTCTGCTGGCTCGGCTCGTCTGCAGCTGGCTCGCTCGTCTGCTGCTGGCTCGCTCGTCTGCTGCTGGCTCGCTCGCCTGCTGCTGGCTCGCTCGCCTGCTGCTGGCTCGCCCGGCTGTAGTCCCCGGCCGCTCGCCTCCTGTTGCTGGCGCGCCCGGCCCTAACGATGCCGAGGCTTCATTTCGATCCGGCTGATGTAACATAACGCAGCTCTGGGGAGTGTCACTGGAGAACCAAACAGATGACTGTATCTGTGTAGCTCTGTGGATAGACCGGAGCAGCAGCCAGCAGACATTCCGAAAATATTAATATCTGAAAATTTGTGCATTTCCGAGCGTTTGACAGCCGCAGGCAGCCCCGATTGAAATGATAACCTGCGCAACTTGACCATGACAATAACGTCACAAATATTGTATCATTTCAAAGAAACGAATACTTACTTAATTGAAAGTAAAATAATACGAAGTTTACTCGAAACCACTTTCATCAGCTTCTCGTAGCTCAAGTCCTTTCCATCCTTAAAACTTTTCCACAGCGGGACAGCCGGAGCCCTCCGCTGTTCAGAATGTGAGCCTGTGACAGGGACGGGGGTCTGCAAGCGTCTCAGCTGCTGCCAAATCTCGGCTGACTTTGGCGCGTTCGGCGCTCTCGGTGCCTGCCGTCCCGCCCAGGCTGGCCGTCCAGCGCGGCCGACAGGACGACCAAACAGCACACAGTCGCCGAGCCAGGACTGAGTCACAGAGCGGGGAGCTGTGCAGTGCGCACCGTGCAGGACAGAGCAGGACGCAACCGACAGACACCGCGGCCGGCTGGATGGCCGCACAACCACCACAGGCAAAGGAGCAGGGACGCAACACGACAGACACCGCGGCCGGCTGGATGGCCGCACAACCACCACAGGGCGTGTGCAGTACCACCACAGGGCGTGTACAGAACCACCACAGGGCGGGTACAGAACCTCTCAGGGCGGGTACAGAACCACCACAGGGCGTGCAGGGCGGGTACAGAACCGCCACAGGGCGTGTACAGAACCGCCACAGGGCGTGTACAGAACCGCCGCAGGGCGTGTACAGAACCGCCACAGGGCGTGTACAGAACCGCCACAGGGCGGGTACAGAACCGCCACAGGGCGGGTACAGAACCACCACAGGGCGTGTACAGAACCGCCACAGGGCGTGTACAGAACCGAATCAGAGCGTACACTGTACAGGGGTAGAGAGGGGGTGGGACCGACAGACCGGCCGGCGATACAACACGAGCACACGACAGAGCGGCGTTTACTGGATGGCTCGCTGATAGGCCGCGATGCAGCCGATTTAGCTGGTGAAATGAAGCAACGACACTAGTCAGACAAATTGATTAAGTTAAAATTGATTCGTGAATATAAGGATTGCAGGGAAAGCCGGGGAGGTACGTTGAGCGCGAACGACTGCGTATATGCTAGTGGAAAGCTGGTTAGTGCGATAAACGCATCTGATTGATCCGACAGATGTCCATTGTCGCCATTTTACAGACCAACGCTTGCCGATAACACACAGTCTAGTTGCGCGATAACACACAGTCTCTATCAGCGCAGCAGTGTTGATTTGCCCTGATGAGTCATGAGGAGCAGCAATATTTGAACTCGGACAAGTGCAGCATTGTGGGTGAAGCACCCATATCTCGATCGAAATCGCTGTGGCCTAGCCATCAGATGCCTCGCTGTCGATAAACGCCTTGAACGAGAATGCAAGCATTACACAATATACGAACATGCCGGCTATTTATATCACGCTGAAGTGCATAATCAAGAGCGCTTCCACATGTACGCAATCAGTTATCGCATGCGTAGTCTTTGCGAAAGCGAATACGATCCGGTTCCCTAATTAGAAAATATACTGCAAATAAACGCTAAATCAACGACCCTCCTTCAAACGTCACGTCTCGCTATCGATGGCCACTGAACGGGGACCCGCTGGGAGCATGCATAAGCCACCTGCGCACAGAACCGTGACGGTTCCCGCGCCGGCACCGGTACCTGCAACATCGTCGCGGCATCCAGCTTCATCTCTGCCAACAAGCGCGGCGCGTCGAATCGAATCGCGTCGAGCCGCCGACCGACGAGGCCGCGAGTCGACAGACCCTCCTCGCACCCGAGCACACGCAGACCACCACACCGAGCACCGAGCGAGCACTGAGCGCGCGCGGGCCGCTGCTCGCTGCACCAGGCGCCGCGGTAGAGGCCGACCGCAAGACGACCCGGCTGTCGACTCTGGTGGGCCTCCCTCACCGGCTCGGAGTGACAAACTCGGCCACCAGGGCCCGCCAGCAGCGTCGCCAGGGCCGGCCGGGCGCCTCTTTCTGTTTATGATTTTTTGTTCGGCCAATAGTTCTGATTAATATCGGATAAACAGAGGGCGGCTCGCGCGGCGCGCGGCGGCCAGTCCGGCGCGGCTCGTCATGTGACAGGCCAGCTGACGGCGGCGCCAGCTGGCGGTCGCATCAGCTGACGCGCCACGTCTGCAGAGCTCCGGCGCCGCCGTCCGCCAGAGGGCAGCGCCAGCGGGGGTCTAACGGGGAGCAGGTCCGCACCTCTCGCCGCCAGGGGACAGGGACAATTACTGAGCTCCAACGGGGACAGGCCCAGCGCCGCTCCCCGCTAAAGGGCAGGAGCAGCGGGAGTTCAGAGGAAGGAGGCCGTATGTCTCTCGCCGCTAGGAGGCAGGTCAGGGGTGCACAGTTTGAGACTCTGAGGTCGATCGAAACTCATCAAGGTAGGAACCACTCCGAGCATCAAACATCGAGCAAGACTGCTCAATAGCTTCGACGTTTCAAATGGCACAAACTGGCGCCACTGAGGCGTGGTGGGGAGCCGGAGCGACCACAAGCCATCGCCCTCCCTCGACCTGTCCAGACCCTCCCTCGACCTGTCCAGCCGTTCCAGCCGCGTCACGCCGGTCGATGCCACCGCACACACCACCTCACAGAGAGCCATCGGTGCAAGAGGTGGTCAATACCGCTGACGACGGGCATTGTCCACAGACGGTCCCGGCGAGCAGCCGCTCCTTAAGCCATACAATGTAGCCGGCGGCGCTGTGTCGGTCGCGCGGCGGACCGCACGGGGAGGACCGCACCGCAGTGCACACAAACACAGAGAGCGGTGACGCTCGGCACACTCGGGTACACTGGCGGACGCTCGGCACTGAGCCGGGGGCTCGCGAGGGGACGCCGCAGGCGCGACCAGAAGGGACACCGCAGCTCGCGACCGGCCGGCGAGGGATGGTCCGAGGGATGGTCAGAGGGATGGTCAGAGGGATGGTCCGAGGGATGGTCCGAGGGCAGGGGATACATGGGACGACCGCGGGGGACGACCGCGGGGGGTATACCCGTGGGGAACGGTCACAGGGATCACCTGGGGTCACTTCCTCGGGGACGACCGAGAGGTGGGAGCGGGGCGGTCAGGGGACATCCGCAGGGGACGAGGGCGGGGGGACGCGCGGCAGTAGCGTTACCTGGGCGGGGCGATGCATGCCGTTCCCGTCTGCTGCTCTGCGGAGCCGGAGCGCTGCAATGGCGCTCGGCACCAGGGCCGAGCCGGGCCGGGCCGGGCGGCTTGTCGGCCTACACCTGTCGCGCGCGCCGGCCCACAGGTGCGCCGTCACCCACGCGGTCTTATCGGCCGCGTGGCACCGGCCCTTTGTGGCTGGCTGACGGCAGACGAGCGGCGGTGGCGCTGTCGGAGGAGGAGGCCGTACACTTGTGGTGTAACGCCACCGCCACCGCCACCGCCACCGCCACCGCCACCGCCGCCGCCACCGCTGCCGCTGCCGCTGCCGCCACCGCCACCGCCACCGCCACCGCCACCGCCACCGCTGCAGCTGCCACCACAGCAGCCATCCGGTACCATCGCAGCTCAGCCGCCTCAGCCCCTACAGACACCACCATCGCTGCAACACAGCAGCAGCAGACGCAGTTCAGCCTAGTCCACCCCGTCCCCCGCGCCTGATGAACCGTTCGCGAACGAGCCCACCGCACGAGCCAAGCCGACGCTCCTGATGCCGCCTCGAGCACCGACTCTGATACCGCTCCTGATGGAGGTCCTCAAGGATGGACCTTATCGAACTCAGGAGGGTGGAAAGTAGGTGCTGAAACCAATACTGCATCGATAACAGCCGATTTCGAAAGAACTGGTAAGGAGATGCCGAATTATCACATGTTCGTTCTCTCATAAGCTTGCGCTTTCGACAAAATACTTGAAGGAAAAGCCTCGGAAATTCAAACGAGTGCATGCGATACATACGGCGCCAGGCGCCATCATTCATAAAACCGATTAGCATTCATAAAACCGATTATACCAGACCCACTCCGTTTTAAAAGTCTTACAACAAACCAGTCTGCGGACAATGAGCCACGTATAATGAGTAGTGACTCACGCGTTCTGTGAGTGCCCCATTGTTTGTCCCACCACCTGCGAGTAATGATAATCCTTCACACCAGATACCCGTCTCACAATGCGAGGCCGTCATAGAGGAAGCCATAGAGCCCTCCCGTGTTCGACAGCTGCGTAAGCGTGCGAATACTAATAGACTGAAGCCCATCAAACACACAGGCTGTTGACAATGCCAACACATGTAGTTGATAAACATGGGGAGGGGGACTGCCGAGCCGCATTCCTGGGGAGGGGGGGGGGCAGCCACGATGAGTGAACTGTGATAGCCAATCAGCCCTGTAATTTTGCCCACGTTCTGGACTTCTTGGGTTTAAATAATTTTGATCTCTTCATTTTGTTTTTGGAAATTTGTTTTCCTTTCACCTGATCTTACCGACATTGCAGTTTAAATGGAATTGCATTTTCTTCGCAAGGATTTGATATATACTACAAAAACAATATCTGTTTAATTTCAAAGTAAAAAATTATAGAGAAAAAATAGTTTCCGAACAATAATTTGGTCTCTCTCAACAATTTACTTTTACTCTCCAGAATCTCATGAGATGGAAAAGCCAACACTGTGCCCAATGTTTGACGAAGAGACTGACGATCAGTATTGACTATCGACACCTTATCATCAGGCTGCAATGACAATCACAGGCCGATTTCACGTGATACCAGCGGCGCAGCCAGGGGGCACAGGGGGAACGGACGCATTGGGAACGACTTTCACATAAAAAAGTCGCGACGTCCTTGTTACGAACTATTTAGGGGCCCCGCAAAATTAAATGGCCCTAAATCCGGGGTGATTTTTGTCGCCATTTTGTTCGGGAAAGCCCTTGACGGGGGACCGGGGATTGCCTGTGCCCCCTTGTCGAAGGTTTTGTTTGCGCCCCAAATGGTAAACTGTCCTGATATTGAATTAATAACGCAGGGATGATGATCCTATCAGTAGAAGGGGTTTTCAGCTCCCCAACTTGGCTTCATCCTCCGACCCCCTCCCCAATTGGACAAGGAAGTGGGTCAATCCGGGGAGAAATCTGTAATTTTGTGAAATTTTGAGGTACTTAAAACTATTTTCCTGCTCAGCCCCCCCCCCCTAATTTCCCTGGAAGGAAGTCACGCCTTTGTCCAACGTAAAGCTTCGATTAAAAGAGATCTTCAGTTTATCTTCAGCATCTTCATTATCAGCGATCTTGGACGACACACTAATGGCCGTATAATAAACAACGAAGTCGTCGTTTCCACGTGCACTGACTGCTTCCTAATATGCGAAATAAGTGTCAAACAGGTAAATGTAATACAAACTATGGGTTGACTAAACGGAGAGGATGCACGATGTTCATCAATAGTTAAACGCTGAGCTATATTTACGAGCTTCAAATACCGCGAGAGTGTTGAGGTCGGAGGTGAGAACACCTGTCATGAACCTCACGTCGCTGCGTAGATGATCGACTCACGTCACAGTCCAAGACCTTGCACGTTGCATGGCGTTTGCCTTTCTGAAACTTCAAACACATTGGCCGCGATAAACAACTCCGAGACCTGCCACCTGAGAAACCACACTAATCCACATGCCTATGAACTATAGAGTAAGTGCTCATTACCGGAGTCTCCAGAATACCATGCTTGCACGCACCTGACCCCTGCTGACCGTAGTGACCCCTGCTGAACTGACTGCCTGCACCTCTGCCACGGAGTGCTGCCGGAACAGCTCGATGTAGCGCGATCCGAATGATCTCCGGTGCTTGCTGAGCGCCTTCGGAGCGTCCTCCTCGTTCTCGAACTGGACGAAGGCGTCGCCGGTGGCCCTGCCGTCGGGCTTCTTGACGAACAGCACGCCCTTGTCGGCGAACATCACCTGACAGCTGGTCTCGCCTGCCTCGAAGAACTCGAGCTGTGGAGCGGAACAGATGCACAGGGTGAATAACATATTAGGCGTCAAATACACTTTCTTTGTTTGTTTATTGGGGCTTTAGGGCGCGTTGACTGCTAAGGTCACTTTGCGCCCATTAAAAACTTTCTGTTGTCGGTCATGGCGGAAAATAATTCGACTATTGCTAAGTAGACAGACTATGACTAGAAACTACTGCAATATGAGCTTATCTTTACGAAGTTGGACACATTTCGTTAACACCTAGCGATTCCCAGATAATGTTCGTGCGAGCAGGTCCGTTCCTCATCAGCAATAAAATAGCACATCGCATCAGTTCGCTTTGGCTCCGTAATTAACTCGGGTGATTTATCAATGCCGCCGACCCATCTGAGAGCCGCGGGGTATCGCCGGCGTGGTCTGAGACCCACGAGTCCGAGGGAGAGCGAGTCCGGAGGCACTGTCGGAGGGCAAACCACAACACCTCACCACAAGTCCGAGGAGGGCAGCGCGCACCACTATCGGAAAGATAGCCACCCCGCAGCTACAGTACGTGAGGCAATGTTTGAGTGGTGCGGCCGCTGGACCTATGTTTTGCCGTTCCCAGCGCAGGGGTTGTGAGCAACACGCGACAATAGTTGGCAACTGATAACGTCCCCCCCTCCGGTCGTGCTACAAGGGCCCGCAGCGAGGGGGAGCGAAATCAGACCATTCCCGGCATTCGTTGGGGAATGGGGAGAGCGGGCGAGGGAGAAACGATGGGGAAACAGAGATGAGGACGAAAATAGCTTAAGTACCGATGGGGTAATTAACATAACACGATTAGAAATAATTCTGAAATAGCCTGGCCACTTGAGAAAATCCTCAAGACAGCTGAGACGCAAGACTTTCAGGGTTCGGAGGGGTTCGGGAGGGGTTCATTTGCATCCCCTCGGTCCCCTCCACCGACCGTCTGCAGGCGTGAACAGGTTTCTCCGTACCGTCTGACACCACATCGCCCCCCAGACGACGTGCAATCGGCATCCTCTGCCCACTGCAATCTCGCCTCCGATACAAAGTCGAACGATAGACTACCGCGCCCCTCGAGTGTTCTCCTGTTTGCGGAGCGCCGATAGTAAGCTCTCGGACAACAGAGCTATAGACCTGGTGGCCCACCGATTAGAAAATAGAGCTGCAGAATTCCAACCGAAATCATGCATTGTACGGAGCCAAGTTGTATACTTCGATTGGAGAAGTCTGCAGTTTTGCTTTAAACTATCGACCTTCTTTACTTGCCCTGCATTTTAATTGCACGGTTTTTAGACCTGCGGATGAATCCAAGTGAAAACGTATTCTGTGCGCTTAATAAATCCTAAAACAAAGGTAGATTTTGCCTGTCAAGGCGCGTGGTTATCGATCGTGTATCATCGACTCAATCAAAAACCATCCCCAGATTGGCAGGGATGCTCTCTGGACAGTATCTTATCCGACGCTTCTATCATGACTTGCGAAAAACCCAATCGCTCCTGTTCAAAATGAGCGTGGCAGACACGCCTCATAGCGACATATGGATAAAGGTTACACACGTCGTTTCCTTGCACGTCTGGTGATGGCTGGCATGACCTTTAACGCGCTGAGTCCCGTGTGCAGTATATACAGACCATCGGGGAGCTATGCGGGCCGGTACCAACCAAGAGCGCCGGGTTGCCGTCTGCCAAGGCCCCGGCTTCGGTAAACATCTGCCCCAGCGCCCAGATAGGGCGCTGGTGTCCACTCAACCAATAAACAACTCGCACGACAGACTTACAGGCTACTTAAACATTACGTTTTTTCAGTTAAGAGTGGAGAGTTGAAGAACGGTGTAGATTAGCCGGTTCCGTTCATGATATTTGGCAGTTGGCATCATATGTGGCATAAGCTCAGGAACAACATATTAACAGCTCAGATATTTTCATATTTGTTATTGACAATATTTTATATTGCTTTAATATAATAGATAATGACGTGTAGCACCTATAAAAGGTTTCTGATGTCTCGATGCCTCGACATTCAGTTATTTTGGTCAGATTTCTGAATCAAAGCTGCGATATACGTTTAATTTAAGTGTTTATTGCGCATCTTTAATCTGCCATCCGCATAAATAAATATTGAATAATAATTAATAGGGAAAATATTCAATAATTTGTGTAATACATAATTATGATTTTAAGACAACGAGTCATACAAACTAAACAAGTTAATTTCGGGGCACATATAATCTCTGGAGCTATGATCATGACATAAGTGCAGAAAGACCGATTTAAGTGAGGGACGCACTATCCATATTGTTTCGGCTTGCTCTATCAAGGTAACACACACATTTAAGCGAGATGTTTCCGGCACTAAGCGTGACATTAATCAAAGCCCCGATAACCAAAGGCAATAACTTTGACTTGATGTTTGCTGAACTCACCACTTGTTTCGCGGTGCAGTCATAGGGCAGTCCTCGCATCCGCACGATCACTTGACCGCCGAGCTTCAGGAACTCCTGTGCCTCGGTATTCACACCTGGGGAGAAAGAAGAACAGACGTCAGACTCGCCTGACATTTTCTCCCGGATGACGACGAACGACCCATCCAATGCGTAATCAATGCATTGCTCGCGGTCAATGTTATACTTCTGGTGGCACGCTGAAGATTCGAATGCCATCATGCCCAACCAAAAGACCATGACAAACCCACGTCCACGCAAATATGCCTCCAACAAATCCAGTGACTGGTAAAGGTTTTCCGAATGACGAAACAACACACGCTGCAAAAAATGTTAGCCGAAACTCGTGACATTTGTTAAAATCTCCACCACACACACACACACACACACACACACACAAACACGTAGCCAGGCCATCTGGTCGACACAGCACAGCACGACTAAGATCAACAATTGGTACTATCTCGCAGCGTCGGTCAGCAATTTACCCGGTACCCGGGGACGGGCAGCCGTCCCGCTCGACATCGTCTCAATACCACGGCGACCGACTATTAGACAGACATGGGAGATAAACATTTACATATTTGCAGCTGAGCGGTAGGGAGTGGGGGTCCGGCTGCGAGCTCGGCCCTGGCCAGTGTCACAGGAGGAGGACGTCGGGCCAGGCCGACCAGCCAGACAGACCAGCCAGCAGGGGCCGCCCGGGTGGTATAGCGGCGGCCTGACCAGACCAGTCCAGACCCGTCCAGACCAGGGTCAGTATACGGCATCGCGGGGGCTCAGCAGGTGCAGGGTATTATTTTGGCGAGCCCAATATTCATAGCCCACTATTCTAGTATTGTGCTGTTACCAATATTTTTCAGATATTTTTTATGAAAAGTGACTCAGGCGCCATCGAAATTATAAAGTACATTAGATAGGCTAATCATTCAGCACGTAGGCCAGGATTTATCAGGTCAACACGTCCGTAGAACCAAAATTATAATCAGTTAGTCTTAGCCCATATTTTGTTGACCGGGAATGACTTTTGTTTTACAAAACAAATAAAAGCAACAATAAGAAATTGACACTTTTACTTTGTATCTATTATTATAGCTCAGCAAAAATAAGCCCACTCCTGCTACATGCATAAGCTTTCACGAGCATAACTTCGAAGTTCTTTAGCCAAAACCACACAATGTTAGACATCCTATATTGAGCTGCACGCCATCACAGCTGACCACCTTCCCCCCCCCCCTCCCCCGAGCGACTGTCAGCCTTCCCAGTAATTGCCGCCACCCTCCTACGGTCCACCCGAGCAGACCACCATCGGAACGCGACCAGACAGACACCGAGGGAGGGGGAGGGGAGGGTCCCAGGTGGTCCCGGTCCAGACCCCTGGGACCGCGGGACCGCGGACCGCGGGGCCGCGGGGACCGTGTGTCTGTCGGCCGCAGATGGCCACAGTCGGCTGTTTTTATATCGGGGGAGGGGGCGTCGGCCGACCAGCAGGGCCGGTGTGTGTGCGATCACGTGCTCGACTGAGACGTAGCCAGCCCGCCGCCGACAGACTCACTCAGCACCACGTGGAGAGGTGACGGCGGCGGGGTGGTACCAAGCGGTTAGCACCAGGCCTGACCGAATGTACCGCGCTTGTTACACATCTCCCGTACATCTGGGTAAATCTGGGTACGGCGGGCTGGTTCCGGCTGGTTTAGGGTCCCCCTCCCGGTACCCCACGCCACATGTTGCGTCGGTTCGGTCGGGACCAGCGGCGACGGCGGCGGCTGAGGGGAGGGGATGGGGGGGGGGTACGGTACCGGGGCCGTCTGACGGCAGGGCTGACCTATCAGCGGGACGTGCCGCGGCACCGGCACGGCGCGGCCTCCCCAGACCAGGGGCCAGGGTCAGGACCGAACACAGGCCAACACACACTCAGTCTGCGACTGCAGCGGCAAACTTCAGTTGACATATTGTAAAATTCCCTATCCCAGTAATGCATTTATAAAGGAAAATGACATTTAAAAGAAGGGCACAAGTCTTTTTTCTGATAGATATCGATAACGATTAGATACGACTATGTATGACTACTGACTAATTTGCGTAATGGGTCAGAAATGGGGACGGGCGATGACAGAAACGATATTTACTTGTTTTATATTTTCTTGATATTTACTTGATACCTTAACACAATAAATGACGGTATATCGGCTGTACGATCCAATTCATAGTTGTGTGCGAAATAACCCATTATTCACACTCGTTGGGACTTGGAAACTGCGCATTGTCCCTAGTACAGCGTCAAAACGAACCAAGGAACAATACCGTACACAATTTACTCTCTGATTGCGTGGCGATTGTGCATATGAACAATGACCACGTCCTTGGCCTGAAAACTAACCGCTCTGCAGCTTTCCGGGAGTCTAAAGGCTAGCCGAAGCTGGTCCATCAGATAATACTCAACAGTCCACGTGTGATGCACCAACAGAGCAGTTCCTGTGGGTGGGGCTGACGTAGTGCACGGGTCACAGTGCAGACCCCACTCCCGTGGACCCCTCCCTGCACAGTGCACTGAGCACAAGGTGACATTTACCGACCCCTTCCCGCTGCCGGTGACCATATCGATCGCGCACAAAAAGTGCACGACTGATGTATTGACGGTGTGCCGGCGGCTCTTTAGCGACGAGCGCGGTGGTTTTCCACACCATTGCGGTCTCGAAAAACCGCATCGATGTTCCACATCGACGCGCTTCACGCTGGCTTCATTTCGCCCGCCGTGAGGGGAGGAGAGGCGAGGGGACAGCGCAACGTGGCATACGCGCTCTAAGTGTACAGTATACACAATGCACACGCTGTGTACGCACAGCTGCCTGTCAGCATGTCGACAATCGCGACGTACCGGCGCGTGTCGCATCTGCGTCGTTTTTGCCGCGGTGCGCCGCCGCTGCCGCAGCACATGTAGGCGGCGGGTAACGTCACATATCGGCCAATTCGGGCCATTTCTCTGTCTCAGGTGTTCACTATTGATCCGTGGCTGCCGGTTGCCGTCGGACAGGAGGCCTGACTGGCATCGCACAGCTGCGTAGCCCCCCCCGGTGACCACGTACTGTCCCTCCCTCTGCGTCACCTCGCCTGTCATCCGACATGGCATGACAGAGCGCGCTACACGTTTGTCCGTGTGACGGGAAACACATGTGGCGAAATAATAGAGGATCGGTGCCGTGCCGTATCACGCAATATGCCAATGAAATGGAATTTGGCCTCAAAAGACGCAATGATGTGTCGAACGACGCGTTTGAAGGCTTGCATGCGCTGTAATTTTAAACGCCAGCAATGTCACTTCATTACAAACTTTGTATTTCGATTTATGTGATTAAGATGCGTCTAACAAATCAATACATAATGTGTCTCACTGGACAATTTGACGCTCAGTACACGGAGCATATCAATTTAGACTGTGTGGCAGTTTAGTACCATTGCACGCAAAATATGTATATCGTTACACCGAATGCAAAACGACAAATTAAATTAGCAAATGACGTTTTACTGTGACGAAATATAAAACATTTGGTAAAATAAACTTTGAGCCAAATAGCATAATGTTTCGGAACGTCAAATCAAGAATATCTAAAACGACGTTAATTGAATGACTGAAGTTTCTGCGCTTCTCCAGCGACGTTTAAGTTATCTGTCGGGGAATATCCTTCAAAGTGATCCTATTTAGCCATCGATGCAGCGTCACACTCCGTTCTCAACAGCGCCCCATTCTAACGGCACCGGTCACCCGGTGTCAGCCGCATACGCTACGAGGGAGTCAGCAAGCGCGCTCGGAGAATCAAATTTAACATTTAAACCATCCTTCAGTTGACAATTTATACCGCGGAACCACAAGCCACAATACCAAGTTTCACTCAGACATGCACCAACAGACTCGAAATGTCTTCACTCGGTGATTGCAATGCTAGACACCCGATATAAAAATACGGTTCGATTCCGTCGCAATCGCAATTCGCAACCAGTCTGAGTCCGTAGGACTGACGTCAGGTAACAATGCTCCCATCCATCAACAAACATCTGCAAACAAACACAAACAGGGCTGTCGCCATCTCTCGCGAGCCACTGACTGCCAGGAACTCACGACCCCCCCCCCCCCCCCCCCCCAGGTCACCCTTCACTCACCTCCAGCAACATTGACAAAGTCCTCGCCGGTGGCCTTGTAGATCTCGATGTAGCGATTCGAGATGTGATGTTTGTGCCTCTTGAGCGCCATGTCGCGGTGCTCCTGGCTGACGAACCTCACCAGCGCCTCGCCGTTCCTCCTGCCCTGCTGACTGAGGCACAGTGCCACGCCGCCCCTGCCGCCGTACGGGGAAGGGTAAGGGTAGCTCCCAAAGTGCGACTGTGACGAGCTCGGCAGCATGGCTGTGGCGGCGGCGGCGCGCGCGGTGCGTGGTGCGGCGGCGGCGGACGCGGCGCAACTGGTGGCCGGCGCGGCGTGGTGTGACGCGCCGCGGACTCAGCTGCCGACACAGGTGCGGACCGGGCGACAGCGGAGCACCGAGAGCGGCAGGGGGAGCGGGGGTGACCGCCGTGGACTCTAGAGGGGGCCTCCCTCCCTCAGCCGCTATCTAATCAGCCGAGGAGGACGACTCGAGGCGCTATCAGCGGCCGGCCGGGCGCGAGTCGGACGCGAGCCGTCACCAGCGCGAGGAGACAGCGGCGGAGACAGCCGCGGAGACAGTGGCGGAGACAGCGGCGGAGACCCAACTCCCGCCACGCGGCGACTCAACTCCCGCCAGCCCGCGGACGCAGACGCAGCAGACGCGGCAGACGCGACAGACGCGACAGACGCCGAGATCAGACAGACGTCGCCGACTGAGCTGACCGTACACTGACCGCCGCGTCCGCGCGCAGACCTCCGCCAGAGCGACACGACCACTCGCCACTCACGCGCCGCCCTCGGGCGCGTTTCAAAGATCGATAATCGTGTTTGTCCGGTAAACAGCGCACCGGGAGCCGCCGCTCTGCACTGTGCAACGAACACGGCGGCGGCGGCGCGGCGTGTGTGCCGAACGAGCTCCGAAACACAGCTAACGGCCCAGCGCGGCGGCGCCAATCCATATGACCCGTCACGTAATTGCTTCGATTAGGAGCGGCGAGGCGACAGGTTGTCGCCGCCTCTGGGGAGTGTGGTGACGGTGAGGTGACGGTGACCAGGGCGGTCACACCCCGAGGTGGACCGGAGATGCACAACGCGGTCGAGGGGAAACACCATGAACGGCCAGAGACGTAATTTGGAAGTGGGAGGGGCGAAAGGAAGGGAAAGCCTAACATTTTCGGGGAAGGAGTGTGGAAGGAACAGGCAAGTTTAGCAGGAAGTTGCTTGGTTTTCGAGGTAATTGGACCGACCTGCTCTGACGGGACCTGATCGGTCTAGCCTCGCGGATCCCTCTGACCTGAACGGCCTCTCCCCGTGACCTGCTCTGGTGTGACCTGTCTCCCCGTGACCTGCTCTGGCGTGACCTGTCTCCCCGTGACCTGCTCTGGCGTGACCTGTCTCCCCGCGGCCGGCTCTGGCGTGACCTGTCTCCCCGTGACCTGCTCTGGCGTGACCTGTCTCCCCGTGACCTGCCCTGGCGTGACCTGTCTCCCCGTGACCTGCTCTGGCGTGACCTGTCTCCCCGTGACCTGCTCTGGCGTGACCCGTCTACCCGTGACCCGCTCTGGCGTGACCTGTCTCCCCGTGACCTGTCTCCCCGCGGCCGGCTCCGGGGCCACCTGATGACAGCGGCGGACGGGGTGACAGCTCGGAGGGGAGGGGAGGGGAGGGAGGGGGAGGGAGCTCGTGTCGAACTGACGGCTGCGGCGTGGGCCGCGCCACCAATACCCCCAACCGGTCGATATCGCCGGTGAGACCGTTTGAGTCTCCGTGCAGCCGCCGGCCGTGTCCCGCTGGGTCCCGCTTCTGTCCCGCTGTGTCCCTCTTCGGTCCCGCTGTTTCTCGATATGGCGTTTCTATCTCGCCGTTCCGCTGCGTCCCTCTCCTGTTCCACTATGTCCCGCTGCGTCCCTCTTCATATCTCGCCGACATCCCGCTCCTGTCCCGCTCCTGTCCCGCTCCTGTCCCGCTCCTGTCCCGCTCCTGTCCCGCTCCTGTCCCGGCTCCTGTCCCGCTGCCTGCCCTCTCTGTTCCCTCTCCTGTCCCGCCTTCATGTCCCTTCCTGTCCCTCTCCTGTCCCTCTCCTGTCCCTCTCCTGTCCCTCTCCTGTCCGCTCTCCTGCCCGCTCCTGGCCCGCTTCTGTCCTCTCCTGTCCCTCTCCTTGTCCCTTCTCCTGTCCCTCTCCTGTCCCTCTCTGTCCCTCTCCTGTCCCTCTCCTGTCCCGCTCCTGTCCCGCTCCTGTCCCTCTCCTGTCCCGCCTCTGTCCCGCTCCTGTCCCGCTCCTGTCCCGCCTCCTGTCCCGCTCCTGTTCCCCTCCTGTCCCTCTCCTGTATCCCTCTCCTGTCCTCTTCCTGTTCCCGCTCCCTGTCCCTCTCCTGTTCCCGCTCCTGTCCGCTCCTGTCCTTCGTCCTGTCCGCTCTCCTGTCCCGCTCCTGTCCCTCTCCTGTCCCTCTCCTGTCCCTCTCCTGTCCCTCTCCTGTCATGCCGTCCCGCTGCGCGTCCTCGTTCCGGCCTGAGCGGCCGCCGTGGCCACCGCCGTCTGCACATCGCTGCAGTTGCCACGTATTGAATAAGTCCGTCACCGTCCGATGCGCCCACACACACACACACACCGCACGCTGGTCTGTCACCGCGCTCGGCCGATACGACAAGCGGGAAAACGGCGCACTTACGGTACAGAGCCGCCTAAAGTGGGCGCTCGGGCAAATTAATCGACAATCGATCAAGGCATAATCGAGCAAATATGACTGAAAACAATGCAGGCACGGCTGCTCTACGTGGCATGCATAATGTAGATCCACAGTTGCAAAAGGAGCATTAACTTATGCTAAAATGAAACATCATGATGATTATGCATAATTAGACATAGCATCCAATAAACCAAACAAGACGAAGGTCCTGATATGAAGTCCAGAACCAAAGCATGACGTCACCAACAGCGTCCTGGTACGCATCACCATTCCCAGCTACACCCCAACCACGCGTTACTGTCCCCACCCGAAACGCGCGCGGCCGCCCACTCACTTGACAATGTTGAGGCCGCGGAAGAAGTTTGCGATGTCCTGGTCGGAAGACTGCCAGGGCAGGCCACGTGCTCGCACCACGCTGTTGCTGTCGACCACCTCCTCTCTCGAGCTGGGGACACACGCGGCGCGGCCGGGGCGCTCGTCAGGCGGCGGCGGCGAATGTGCCGGCGACAGGCGACGGAGCTGGGCCGCGGGCCCGGGACGGCCCCCTCCCTCCCTCCCCTCCCGGGACGGCCACGTGTGACCCTACCTCCCGCCGGTGGGGAAGGGGCAGGGCAGGGAACCAGCAGGGAGGGGCGGCCGACATTGTGCAAATGTCAGGAAATGATATTTTCAGTGTCCGGTTGAAAATGAACAGGCCGTCATTGTTGGAGCGGTGGGGAGTGCGGGGGGACTACAGCGTGCTGACGCGTCCTTTTGATTCCTGCACCGGCCGGGCCTGACTGGACCTGGCCGAATGTATCTAGTCATATTCTGTCAAGGTCTGTGGTATACCACTACGTCCCGTCTCCTCCGTCCCGTCTCCTCCGTCCCGTCTCCTCCGTCCCGTCTCCTCCGTCCCGTCTCCTCCGTCCCGTCCCGTCCCGTCCCGTCCCGTCCCGTTTGTGTTCCGCTTCGACCAGCCCAAATCGGGCCATATCAACCCACGTCGATCTAATCTCACATTCATTATCATACAAATCCGGTCCCTACACCCATGGAGATCACGGTTCGGATATTTTAGTGCCGAGTTGGCTTTGGAGGCGAGGCCTCACTAGACTTAGAAACGTCCGATGTCCTTCATTAGAGATACAGGCTCACGGCTCATCCTCTGGATGACGACGCAGAGCGGAGTTCAAAAGTTCGCGCAAAATCACAAAATGACTAGAAGATGAGTGATGACTTCCTATTTCCATTCACCGTGTCACTAGTTCCCACTCGGCACAGCCGTCCCGAATAGAGCAATCAATGATATGGGAGGGGGAATAGTGTATGTCAAAATGAGCGTCATTCTATTCCTCGTAGCTCGTTTTACGATATAACAATCGGCCAATTAGATAACGATGCCCATTCGGTGTATCCACATTTGACCCAGAAACAAAGCAAACAAATGCATTAAGTTAGTGAGCTTGATATCAGCTATCTCTGTAGTAGCATCAAATCCTGAGTGTCTGACGACTGACGCGCACAAGCGACAACGTCCAGACGTGGCGTCCCCCGCCCCGAGTTGTTCCGTGAAGGTCTGGGGTAGCAACTCACCAGATCCCTGGTTCCAGCCGCTGGTTGATGGGCTCCGGGGAGTCGAATTTACAGCCTGAAACATAGGAAAATAAACCTTAGTGATGACATACCAGAAACATGATTGTCACAGACCAGCCATTTCGCGTGAATGTTATTGCTGACGACAGGTCTCTAACTCTCTACTGCCCTGCCACCTGTCGGGCTATCTCAGAACTATTAGTACACGTGATCAGCACTATGGTGACGCTGTGGTAGCAGTTGCGTTACAGACCTGTGGAACGCGGCCAGGTCATGATCAAGTGGAGGGTTGTGTGGGTGGATTATGAAACAATGCTTTTAGCTACAAAAGAGAAGCACATACACGTGGTGTGATCGTGACTGAGATCTGAGCGTCATGTTCCTTGTGCCATGGCGACAAGGTTGTTGGAATCAACTGCGGCTGAAGACCGACAGAAAGCGTATCAATACTTGTTTCTCAGAATGTTTATGTATAACGAACCGGGTGGCACTGGATACTTTTAATAACCATCCAACATCCATGCTAAACATTACCCAGCATTCTGGCAATGCCCCGCGAGAGCATGGCCAGACCCCGAACCGCACATGCATCTCCGAGTGGTCCGAATTACTGACACATTGACATTAACCATGGGACGAGCTGGTTACACCATCATCCAGTTCAGGACAGATAACAGGCCAGCTATAAATTCAGAGGTGACAGGGTAGCTTTAAGTGCAGAGGTGACAGGGTAACTTTGCATGAAGAGCTGACGCGAACCTTCCTCGGGCGCGAGGCCACGCTGCAGCACGCTTTAGCACTAGAAATCAGCGGCAGCTCGGCTTTCAGTGTAAGCCGCGAGCCGGCGCTACACTGATAATGCCACGGTGCGCATGACCACAGGCACGAAACCACAGCTCGAGCTAACAGACGCCAGCCGGTCACGCGACGCCCCGGATTAGCTTGTTAGCCGTGCTCCCCGATCCGGACAGAGCGCCACGAACTGTTGAGTCATCGTGAGTCTCCGCCGCCGGACGAATTGTGTGCGATTTAAACCATTTGGGCCCAGCGAGGTGGCTGGCGTAATTAGTTTGAATCAAAACCAACCAGGGCGTACCGTACCGATTTGGGTTTTAAACACAGTGTGACAAAAGTGGTTCATAGTGGTTGATTGATGAAATTGCAGGCACCGCAACCACGTAGGGAATCCCAGCTCCGCCGCAGGGTACGGTTGTCCACGTTGTCGGTGCCTCAAGGCTCAAAAAGCTGTTATCAGAACCAAGTCATAGCCACTGGGGCTTGGTTAGTAACCGGGTTACTAGATGGTTCGGTTCGGCGTTGTAGCCACGGGCGGAGTTTCCTATTCAAATGGTGAGGACACTGCCCCAAACAACTTTTCGCTATGGCCCACCAACTTTTGTCCGATTTTAACGTTTCCTAGCGTTAAAATGAAAAAAAATGACCACTCAAACCAGGCAAAACACGGCAATAAGATATTTTGTCTTGCCAACTTTTTCTGAAAAGCTCTACCCATGGTTGGAGCTGGCTGGCTCCAAACAAACGTGTATGGTCGACCGAACGAACTGAAGCCGTCTGAACTCTGAGGTGCCTGTGCGGCTGCTGATTGGCTGCAGGGAGTAGGTAGCAGTGGCAGCAGCTGCAGTGGTGGTGGTGGTGGTGGTGTTGGTGGTGGTGGTGGTGGTGGTGGTGGTGGTGGTGGCGGCAGCGGCAGCGGCAGCGGCAGCGGCAGCGGCAGCGGCGGCGGCGGCGGCGTGGTGGGCCTGCACAGATGGCGCTCCGGTCGGCGGCGGCCGGTTCGGCGGCGCCTGAGGCGGGGGCGCGGCTGCCCCGGTCAGTGGCACCGGAGCCGACTGGAGCTCGCGGAGTGCCCCTGCCGACAGCCACGCCGCCGCTCCTGGCAGTGAAAGGTCGACTAATCATGGCGCTACGCACCGGGCCGCTGGCCGCTGCCACCGCTGTCGGCACTGCTCGCAATTACGCATGCATGTGAGAGATGGCATGCGTGCGCGTAGTTTAAGTCGCTGGGTAGCATGACGGTGATCAGCTGGGTAGCATGGGCAGGCCGGAGTGCAGCGGGTGTGCGACCGAACGTAATAAGCTGTTTACCATAACAATGATGGGCACGCACTGTGGAGTGAGCTCGCATTGAGCCGCTCAACCCTGGATGTTTAATCACAGGCTGACCTGTTCACCAGGGACAGTTGGAGACCATGGGATAATGGACTTTAAAGAGGGTAATTTATTTAAAGGGAGGTGGTTAAGGTCATGATAGGTAGCTACCGTTTTTGCTATAGCAAATGACGTCTTGGAGGTTATTGGTTGCCGGTTGCCGAAGTAACACATATATTCCTTGATAATATATCTTGAAAACGCAGGGAAAAAATACCATTATTGCTCTTAGTCGTGGGCTGATTGTCAGCAGTGTAATGTAAGGCATTACAGCACAATGTTATGAATTACAACTACAAGTCATCAAAATCATAATAATACATCACGGTGCAGTATTTACCTAGCATAAGAATGCATCACGGTGTAATAAAGATCAAAGGATGTGTTTTCAGGAAAGCGTCATTCACAATCAACTCTGCGTTTGCTACCTCCACGCATCCCATTCCATCCTTCCACTGTAAACGACCCGTGTCAAGATCATAGGTCTCCCATCCTTCCCTCTATCCCTCCCCCTCCCTATATCTCTCTCCCCCTCCCTCTCGCCCACCACAGCCGGCCGCCTCGCCTCGCGCCGCCCGGATTTCTCGACTCGCGGTCCTGAGTCCTGACCGCAGCCTTCAGCCGAAGCGAGACGAACGAGACGCAAGCCAGGCGACTGAGACGAGCAGGGCAAGCGAGACGCGCTGCCATCCGGTCACTTTCACCGGCCACGGCCGCTGCTCCGTCTGCGGTGGTTCATTGGTTCTGATCGGACGATGGTAGGGTCTAAGGGATCTCCCGGGGGTGGGGGTCTAAGGGATCCGGGGGAAGCATTGGATACCACTCCGCGGAGATGTCCGATGCTCCATCGGGGAGAGCCATCAGTACCGACCACTGAGGAATGACTTAGGTGATCCCTACGGACATTAACTCGTTAGCGTATTGTGCCATGCATGAATAGGGTTTCTCTAATCTCTACTGAAACCATATTATACCAGTTACGAATCAGCTTGATATATTGTTTACCGAAGGATTGCACTATCATTTAGGTACGAGCGGTGTAAACCACACGAGAACTACCGAAGGATTGCGCTATTAGGTACGAGTGGTATACAGGCGCGGATCCAGGATTTCGGTCAGGGGGGCGCGCAATACAAAAAGTTGCGCCCTCCAGGTGCACCCTACGGGCGCGCCATAGAAAAGACCCGGTTCAGGGGGGCGCACCCAAGCACCCCCCCCCCTTGGATCCGCGCCTGGTATAAACCACACGAGAACATGGCAGATAACCAAATACCAGCCTAATTATTGCCAACGAAATGAACTCGGCGGGACTACCGCTCGGCAGCTTATTCATTACGTCTACAGATTGCAGACCAAACTGGCCGTTAACACGTATGCCTCACGTCCTTCATATTGAATGTTAATCGTAACACCCTGGGTAGGCCAGCTTGCCCCTGCCCTCTTCCCTCCAGTGACATATTCAGGATCACATCAGAACGACGTGATGTGATCCTGATGTTGTTCTGATGTGATCCTGATGTTGTTCTGATGTGATCCTGATGTCGTTCTGACGTGATCTTGAGTAGTTATCGCGTGGTTCAGACGTGACGTGGTCTGACGTGATCCTGACGTGGTCTGACGTGATCCTGACGTGGTCTGACGTGATCCTGACGTGGTCTGACGTGATCCTGACGTGGTCTGACGTGATCCTGACGTGGTCTGACGTGGAGCAAGCGATCCACGTCGGCTTATTCTCACCGACGTGATGCTCACCGAGACCATATACCTACGGGCGACATCATGTCTCTTATAGCTCACTGTCACCTCTTCAAGACACCGGGGTGTGAGGAGATGTTGAATATCTCCGGCGAGAGAGCAAACCAGCGTGAAAATTGCAAACGAGAATGACATGCACCGGAGAATAAAGTTGGGCTGCAGTGTTTGCAAATCCCGGATTATTTTGTGCGGGAAGTGCTTAAAGCACATTTATCATAATTATACGCTGAATTAGGCTGGGATCAGAAATGTGACGTGCTCGGCTGAGTTATAACTGAATAAGTAAATAAAGCATCGCCACCAAAACGATGACAACACCTTTCTCTGAACACCCCGCGATAGCTCGCCTGCTCACCACAAGTCAGAAGCCACCCTGCCCACGCTAAGCCACTGGACTCGTCATATTTATCTTGCACCGGGTGGGCACATTTTTAAGCCGGCGGAGAATCCCCCCTCCTGTCACCGCACGGCCGTGGAGGTCAGCGGCCGCGTGTTTTGGACTTTCCCTGCCGGCGGAGGATTTAATTAATGGCGGAGGCCCGGCAGCGCTGCGGTGGCCGGTGCGGAGGTGTTCTCCACGGAATGCCGGCACCTGAGCTGTCGCCGGCGGCCAATCAGCAGCTCACTCCGCCACACCGATCAGCTGACTGCTCACTGGCGGCCAATCGGCAGCTCACTCCGCTTTACCGATCAGCTGACTGCTCACCGGCGGCAGCGGCGAAGTCAGGGGAGGGGGCAGTCCCGTCCCAACGGATTGACGATGTTACCGGGACCCACCCTTGCTTATTGAGGAAAGGCGGTGCCCCAATTCCGTCACGTTCAGAATTTGATTTGTTCATATTAAAGACATTATATCATTAGAAGAAAATAAATGGTAAGTCGCCTAAGCGCCCTTGCCAAGGAGGCGAGACCAAAATTATAGAAGAAGACAAGCAAGAGGTGCAAAAATCTTACCACTTACTCATCCACGTGCGAAGGTGACAGATATGACAACATTAATGAGCTGACGTGACAATTCTTAATGGTTAACTTACCTATATAATAATACCTACTAATGGAATGTTTAGTTTTTTGGGTAATCTAAAAATATTGAGTGATTAACTAAATTATTTTTTCAATATTTAAAGCAGGTAAAGGAGCAAGAAGTAAAAGAGGCCACAGCTTCGTTAGTGTTGTGTTATACCTTCGTTCCAGTTATATCGAATCAACAGAGCAATGGCGTCGCCACGATGTAAAAGTTAGTGGGGACAAATGGATCAAATCGAATTGGATGTGTACTACCTACCAACTGTAAAGAAAATAGCTAATGCTTTTCCTGAACACGATTAGATTGGGTATATTTTGCAAATACATTTTACTTTGTAACGTCAAAAATAGCCATACATTGCGCCGAATCGATTCAGGACGGAAATATACATTCTTTAATATACCTATAGGTAGGTAAAGGGACCCGCAGTTGCTTTGGAACACACTAAGGTCCGGCTTAATTTCACCTGTAGCGCATGTTTGGTAGCCAATCAAGGAACGACCATATATAGGTACCTACATTCAAACCACATTACTGAGGGTTTCAAATTTATATATTGGCTAACCTTTTCATGGGCTGCTTTTTAGCAACAAAAGAACAACGTTTCCACCGCAAGGCGCTAAAAACGGATGTTTGCTTTAAAGCAGCAAATGGATAATGTGAGCCAATGCGTCAATATATCAATTTAAAGCTCTCAGTAATGCGATTGAATGCATTTATGGTCGTTTCTTAATGCAGCGTCAAACATACGCCAGAGGAGAAAGAAGCCGGACCTTAGTGTGTACAATAGCAAAGCAACTGCGGGGGTGTACGCACTCTGAGCTGGTCCCGAGTCCGACGTCAAGCGAATGAACACAATTGCTCAGCCAATCAGATTCGAAAGTAGTCGCGCTCCAGCCAATAATATTCGAAGATAGTCGAAAGCTGCAAGATGATTGGCTGATTGTATAGCCTCTGCCCAGGCGTGCGATATAGTGCCCACTGCCCTGGTATGCGCATTCCTCTGTCAGCGCCGCATTCTATTTCCAGCTCCACATCCCTCCGCCAAAACGTCAAATATATTCGGCTATAGTTTTTTCAGTCCAGAAAACTTGCAGATAGAGGTTTCCACTTTCCCAATACGGGCTACAAAACTGCTATCTCTGTTGAAGTTGAACTATTTTCTTTAACATGGGATGTGAGTTGACTATATTAGGAATGGAAGAAAATGACAAAGAGTAATGCACCTAGTCCCCCCCCCACCCCCGTGGTGGCGACCCCCAGGTACCGGAAACAAAATCAAATCCACTGGCTGTTGACTGGAAGGTTACAGACTGAACCCGTAACCTTCAAAAAGTTAGCCATTAGTGCGCCTTCCTTCTGCGATAGGTAATTACCAGGTCGCCCATCTTTTAATGGATCACGCCATAATAACATAACTTACACCGCGTGGCTATAAAAGTAGAGGCACTCTCTCCAAAAGGCTGTAAGCGATTTTCATTTTAGCGGCTATCACTGTATGGATGTGGAACTGTCTATATAGCTAACCATGGTCAGCTATGAGCTATAGACAGTTCCGCTAATGCATGAGCTGACGGACCCAGCGCAATCATAACTAGCCAGGCTGCAGGCTGGGGAGCAAAGTTAACGTGAGCCGCTGTCGCCGATGGGTCCAATTATAACCCACGAGATACCTTCCTTGTCCGACTTTGTTGGCCATGCATCACGTACGCCCCAGCAAATGAGTGTAATCTTTCAGAAATAACGATACTTCAGTCTTAGACTTCAGACTTCAGTCTCAAAGTTAAAAAAGGTTGAAAAGTGTCACTATATTTCGGCACAACTCTTCATCAGGTGACTAGCCTAACCTATCGTAAATGTGATATTTAAGTTAATATTAATGTAACCTAATGACGCAGATAATATACCATCATGACAGTATGCAGGCTCTGTGACGGGGGACACGTGTCTGACGAGCACACTGGAGGATCCAGAACGTGGGCATGGGGGGCTAAATATAATACAAAAACACACATCAAATTCGACAAACTCATCGGATTTGGCTTCCTTGTACTTTACTGAACGGTTTAAAACAAATGTGCCTTAGTAAAAGTTTATAAGATTTCCCTCTACATTGGAAAATATGTCAAATTTCGCCGATTTCAGGCAATATGGGGGGCTTAAGCCCCTGCCGCCCCCCCCCCCTCTGGATCCGCTAGTGGACGAGCGACGCTATATCCCTCGGTACACGGGGCCATGTCTGCGACGACATATTTCGTCTTGGTAGACGCATATAAGAGAACATGAAATAATCAAACGGCTTATTTACCTAACAATCAACACATATTGTTAGAGTTTAATCTCTTCTGAATCATGTTATAGGTACCGCTGAAAAATACAAATCCGAACCATCGCTTACTTCTTGATTGCAACAATTATTTCAAATCAATAACCTCATTCTGCAAAGCAAAAGATTGATGAGGCTAGAATTTAAATGTGATCGGCTTCCTTGCATTAAAAGTGCCTACTGCATGGTGATGGTCGATGGGACTAAGCTAGGACGAATAGCAAATGATTCTCGGAGCTCGATACGAAGTCGTCGCTTACCAGTCTAGACGGATGGGGCTCGTACATCCTGGCGACATTGTCCCGCCATGGGCCCTGCATCCACCCCTGATTTAGGGAATTTCCCGCCTACTGCAAAGTGATGACTCCCTCCCCCCTATGCCTGCATAGTAATGACGTCCCCCCTTTACAGTTGGCTGTGCCAGTGGCCGCTGCAAGGTAAACACGATCGCTGCCTCCCTCCCCTCCCCTGCCCTCGTCTCTCGAGCATCAGACCTGTCCACGATGGTCAGTCCAGCCCCTGGGAGGAGCGACCGCTGGGTACAGTCAGCCCTGGGAGGAGCGCCGCTTGGGTGACAGTCCAGCCCTGGGAGGAAGCACCGCTGGGTACAGTCCAGCCCTGGGAGGCAGCAGCGGGAGCTTCCAAGCCCTGGGAGGAGCACCCGCTGGGATACAAGTCCAGCCTGAGGAGGCACCGGCTTCGGGTACAGTACCAGCCCTGTGAGGCGCACCGGGAGCTCCAGCCGCTGGGAGGAGCACCGCTGGGTACAGTCCAGCCCTGGTGAGTCGGCACCGGGGAAGCTTCCGCCCTGGGAGAGCACCGCTGGTTTGTACAGTCCAGCCCTGGCGAGGAGCACTCGCTGGGTACAGTCAGTCCTGGGAGGAGCAACGCTGGGTACAAGTCCCAGCCTGGGAGGCGCACCGGTGGGGTACAGTTCCGCCCTGGGGGGAGCACCGCTGGGTAAGTCCGCCTCTGGGGAGCATCCGCTGGGGTACAGTTCTCAGCCCTGGGAGGCGCACCGGTGGGTACAGGTCCAGCCCTGGGAGGAGCACCGCTGGGTACAGTCCAGCCCTGGGAGGAGCGCCGCTGGGTACAGTCCAGCCCTGTGAGGCGCACCGGGAGCTTCCAGCCCTGCGAGGCAGTACACCGGCTATACAGACACACCTGTAGCGTGTGAGGGGAGCTACCTCTGCACTGAATCCCGGCCCCGCAGCCGAGCGATGGGGCTCCGCTGCTCCGCCTCCAGATCTGGCCAGGGAGGCGGATTAGGTAGGGGGAGGGGGGATCGCAGGGGGGGGGGACCGCGGGTATAACAGGTGTTCAAATCCTCGTGTCCCCGGTAGTGGTGCAACAGTGGGGATGTTGATAAGCAGGGAGATAATGTGGTTACAGTAGTTCTGGGGCCTCGTCTTTGCGTGTTGTCCATGAGCGGCCGATGCTGAAAATCCCCAGCGTGGGGGTTACCAATGAATCTCACGTGGGCGCGATTGCGATTATTCTGAATGACCTGTCACGAGTATGGCCTCGCATTTAGTCATGTGATCTGCAGGATGGCTCAATGTTTCATTTGGTGTTCCAGCTACCAAAATAGTTAGCATGCACCTAGACCGTGCGATGTGGCGAAGAAGCAGTGGGCGATGTGCACAGTGCACACGCAGTGACACACCTATAATAGGCTACACACTTTGTGAAGTTCAAAATATACCTATTGCACGTATGGCCTGGAATACCTATCATCTAGCAGCTCTTAAAAGAAAACCTTCAAGACACTTCACGATTAGAAGATAAAAGAAAAAGAAAAAGAAATCCGTCAATCTCACTCACACGATCAATTTGAGAATATATATTTATTATCCCAATTTATCAGTTTTTATCCCACGATCATTGAGGGTGTGCCGTCATTCTGAATGATGGAGCGATTTTGATAGACAGTGCTCACTGTCCGGCCTGATGGATTATGAGCACGCTGGCCAAACAGCCCGAGCTGTGCTGCATCTGCAGCTCGCAGCCGACATGACTCGACGTAAGCTTTAGTGCACGGTGCACTTCACTGATGGCTGCGCTGTGCACCCTACCGATCGCTGTGCACAGTGCGCCCCGTTTTCCCGCTGCGCCAAACCCTGCAGCCCGTTAGACACGTCAGAACACCAGGGGGCGCTGCACCTGCGGGCTGACCACGCTTCTAATCACAAGCAGCAGCAGGCTGGCACTCTGCGGCGATCTGCGGCGATCTGCGGCGCTCTGTAGCGCCCTGTGGCGCTCTGCGGCGCTCTGCAGCGATCTGTAGCGCACCTTTTTTGGGGAGGGGTGAGTTTTCCTTCGCCCAGTTATCAGCGCTAAATCGATTCGTGAACGGTGGCGTGGGCGGTGACACATGGGACCGGCGATTGTGCGGGGAGAGGCGGCCCCGCTCCGTCAACTTACCGTCGTGGATCATTCTCTGCATGATTTTCGCCATGTCTTGCACCGTTCTTGATCCGAGATCGGAGGACTGGTCCGACTCGACGGCGAGGTCTGTACAAAAACTGGTTAAGGCTAACGAACAACATCGGCGGACGATTGTGGCGGGTTCGGGCTGACGAGACCTGTCAGGGGTTCTTATGCTGGTGTCCGCGGGCCGCGGTGGTGAGGCAGACGGCGAACCGGCGCAACGTGGCGGGACACGATAGCGCAGCGCTGCGGCCGGGCAAGAAGTGGTCCGAGCTGCTTTCCTTCCACGGTCATTAGCGGGATAATGATTCATGGCGATAGTGCGTGTAGATAGGCGGGAGTCGACGGGACCAGTCACAAGCAAATGGGACCAGAGGGACCAGCTGCAGGACCAGTCAGGACGTCGATCCAGAACCATCTAGGACGACGAAGGACCAGCAAGGACAGACCAGTCAGGACGATCCAGAACCATCCAGGACGACGAAGGACCAGCAAGGACAGACCGGCCGATCAGCCTGGGCATGCCAAGGCCAGCCGGGAGGTCAGTAGGATGAAACAGCTCATTGGTTATGCACAGTCGGCGTTCGACGATCGATAGGAATAAGGTTGGAAGAAGTCGTCAGAGATTTCTAAAGATTGCAGTCAAAAATCGACTGTAAGAAGACACCAGTTTCGATGCATGGTGTGACGATTCGCTCACACGAAAGGAGAGAATGTTACCAGATATTGAAATAGTTCATCTGCCAGAAAGTGCAATGCGAGTGGATGAAGCCAAATGCTCGCTTAAGTCCGAAAATATAGCTTTCGGACTTAAGCAGACTTTTTCGGACTTTCGGACTTATATATATATATATATAATATATATATATTACTAAGAGACATAGAAGCCCGCTGTATGACAGTTATAAGATTCAAACAGACGCATAATCATGCTTAGTTGATCCTCCGACAACGAACACCTCGCCCTTGAACTTTAAATCCGCTTGTTGAGCAGGAACTCCGAGAACAGGAACGCATGTTGTTGCAGAATAGCAGCACCTCCAACGCTGAGCGGCGTATGCAATGCTCTGCAGTTCCCACCGAGCGAAAAGCACATCGGCTTTGCGCAGCATCACACATATGCTCTGTGCAACTTTCCTGCAGACACAGGAAAAATGGTGCACCGGATGCAAGCGAAAAAAAATATACATAAAAAATGTCACGCTGACAAATAGCGGATCGCCGTGTGCGGCCACGAGGCGTCATCCGCAGCATCTGCCGGATTTGGCTGTCCCGAGTCCCGACGCTCATATTTCACAGCTCTATAAGACGGAAAACAGCTCGATGACTGCGGAAAAGTCGCATGGCCGTCGTAATCCGAGCCGCGAAGGACGGAGCAGGACAGCACGCCGCTCACCGGCCGGTTCTGGGCAGGCCACAAACTGGTTTGACTCGGAGCCCGCCGTCGGAGACGGGGAGGGTCCGGTGGCGGCGGTGGGACGGTGCCGGGAGCGGGACCAGGACCGTGCTGCCGGGACCGGGACCGGGACCGGGACCAGACCGGGGGCAGAGCAGGACGCCGCCCGCGCCACGGTCCGGGTGATCTGTCAGCCCCTGTGGAGCAGCTCGCCGGCCCGGCTTATAAGGCTGATACCACGCAGCGTGGGGTGTATCCGCCATTACAGCGCGAGACCGTGAGCTAGCCGACCTGAATCAGCTCTCAGCTCTCTTTTGGTTCTCTTTCTCGAAAGCTTGCGATTTCTTTCTCCTGGCTTTAACGTAATGCCGTCTAACGATTTTTATATTGACTTACATTCACAACCTCTTCAAAGCGACTTTCGCTCTACGGCCGGATCCAAACCACCAACCACACTAACCACATTTCCGACTTTTCGGTCACAATTTCCTGGGAAGTAAAAGCGAACGCTTTCATCGGCGTTTTTTGCAACCATAATGCCAGAACAAGGCTGTCAGCTCCTCCCTGCTTGGCGACCCTCATCCCATGTCGCACATGGCCTTCACTGTCCGTCACCGCGGACTGAGAAACCTAACAGGCTCCCGAGTCGCCAGCAGCAGGATTAAAGCGGCTCATAGCTAGCCGGTCTCCCTGCGCTGGTATTATGAAATACCGCCGCCGAGCACCGAGCTCGGACAAATCCCAGACCACAATCAATGGCTCCTCCGGCTCCGACTGCTCCTGGCCATCGGCCACGGCTCATGACCTTCAGACAGTGCGCTGAAGGTCAGCACGGAGCGCCCGAAAAGGCCCGGCCGTCGCTGGCGGAGGAATACATTATCTCGGCATTAAGTCGTGTGGGCGATGCCATCTGATTCGGCAGTCGCCGCCCGGTTGGACTGCAGCACTGTTTGTAGGAAAACGGCTCACGGTGAATAGTAAGCGTGCACGTGTGTGCTGGCCACGTGCAGGACCGGCCACGTGCAGGACCGACCATGGCACTTGCTATGCTCAGAGAAACCGCCTGGTGATTCTAGTGAGCGTTAATATGCGCGGGGCGTGTTGACAATAGGTAGCGCCTCCCACGCCGGCCTGCAGCCAACACTCGGCCGAGGTAACCATAAACAGCTGCACCATACGGTTCCTCCCCAGTGGCCTGCTGTATATCGCAGCGGCCGATGCATGTCGAATATAGTGCCCCGGGGAGATGTGTTGCCAAGGAAGGCTGCGGTCTGCATCGTGAAAGCCACGCCGAACTCTCCTGATGCCCTGGTGTCTCCTGTTGTCTCTGTTGCACCCAAACAACTTCAGAACTCCGTAGGAGCACGCAGTGGCAATATCATTTTGTTGCGTTTATCAGTGACAATGCACTGCAGCTTCTCATCTGACAGAGATTCCGCGTGTGGAACCTGCAACCAGCAGCGCGGTAACGTCTAAAACCACGGTCTGTCAACCATCCTTGCTGACGGCCCGTGACCTGTAGGATCGCCTCTGGCTGATCGCCCCTGAATCGATCCTCACCCCCAGCTCAGTCCCCGAGGCCCGCACACCTGTCTCCGCCGAGCCACAGGTGTGCAGCGCGAGGACGAGAACCCATCATCACTCCGACCAACCGACCGCCCGCCACGTCAGCGGCGGCGGGGGCGGCGGCGGGGGCGGGGCCCGGCGACACTCACCACTTGGCGGAGTCGGCGGCGGCGATGGCGGTGGCGGGGGCGGCGGCGGCGGCGGGCGACACGCACGGGTCAGTTGGGACCGTCGTTCACAGACTGGCCACGGTGACGGCCAGCCGTGCTGTCGACCCCTCCTGTGGCTCTGTGTAAACAGTCGGCAGCAGCTGGGACGGTCTCAGGCCGCCAGCTGATAATTTCTGTCGACGTGGGCTCCGTGCCGCCATGTGGACTCCCCAGACCGGCCGGGCAGACTCGGCAGAGTCGGGCCGCAGAGTCGGCAGACTCGCCAGGGTCACCACACAGCAGTGGCGGTGGGGGGCCGACTGCCCAGCAGCAGCGGCAAATGTAAACGCCGGGCGGCAGGCCGAGTTTTTGCAGGCGTGATCTGTTCATGACTGCTTACGTGGTATCAGGAGATGGATCGAGGCGTGTTATTGCCTGTCTAGAATCGGCATTTCGCCAGCTATGTCAGGGATACACAAACATCGCGTCCACGCTGACCAAGCGTGGCTCCAGACCAGACCCTTCTCACTTGCTTCCTTCAAAATTAGATTTGATAAATACTTGACAGAGAAAGGACTAGTTCATAAACACTCGTGGAATTAGGCTTCTTTTAGGCAGCTAGAGTAAGGTGATTTGAAGAGGCGAGACTGGTAGTGGTAGTGGGGGAATGTGCAGCCTTGGATGGGCCCAAGAGACCCATCCAAGTTGCACTTGTATTGTATGTCTTTCTTTTATGCCTCGGGTCCGGTCGTTAGGCGGAAGGCGTGCAAACGTGGAACACGCAGCGCGTAACGAGTCGTTTGGCGCGTTCCTTCGTTAGTCTCACCGGACTGACAACAGGCGCTCCTGTCGCGTTTGGTATATTTTAGAGAAACATTGACGGTGATCCGGAACAGTCTTCGCTCGGTCAGAAGCATGCCATCAGTTATCGTTCATCAGATTTGTCACTTGTCAGAAGCGAGAAATGAAACGGACTGAATTATTTATTTACATGCCATTATTATATGATTCATTTCATGAAATTTACCTATATATCAGGATAGCGGCCATAGTTTATCTATGCATAATCAGACTCTCCGTCATTGTAAAAGCCTGTTTTAAAAGTTTAAATATGATACCTAACGATCGATGAGCCCGATCGAAAGTCGGCCATTCAAGAATATATCGATGATTAAAACTGCAGGTGGTAAGAAGTATCTCCATACTTCATCTTGTAAAACGAAAATGTCCTTGAACTATCTGTCAGGTATTCTCAGAAGGCAAACGAAAGTCATTCACTTCAACGAGTATTAATCATACATAATCTGCGCTAAAACTTAACTTAAGCCTTCTAAAAGTGTTTTTTACTGGTCCCATTCCATACCTAATTGCCTCACCTTATACATGCCTCGAGTGAGTAAAACATCCCCAAAGCACCGGGAAATACCGGAAAACTTCCAACAGAAAATACACCATAACCATGAGTCACCAGCAACACAAGGAGACCCCGCGAATAAACGCAGCTATTTTTCAACACCAGCTTAAAACTTGGAAAATTCCCACTCGACACCACGTGACCCGTCACGCGATCAACAACGGGGGCATCACCAGACCAGCTGCGGCGTGGGCGGGACGACACCCATCTCCGGCAGCCGCGACCTGCACCCCGTCACCACTGCGCCGCTGGTGCAGTGGTGCCGTGCGGACAGCCTGGTGCTGGTCCGCCAGCAGCCGTCGGGCAGGAGGCGGACAGCCGTGTATCCTGTCGCCAGACGGCTGAGTGGCGTCCCGTCCCGTCCCGTCCCGTCGCGTCCCGTCCCGTCCCGTCCCGTCCCGTCCCGTCCCGTCCCGTCCCGTGCCGCCTCACTTGGGCTCGGCTCTCCGGTCCTGTGGTGACGGGAGCCGCTAGTAGCCAGCGCTCCCTTCCTGTCTCTCCCTCCCTATCTAGCTCAGTCATCCGACTGTCCTGCTCACGGAGTTGTAGTGACCAGTAGCTATAGGTCTGTCCTGCTCATGGAGTTGTAGTGACCAGCAGCTAGGTCTGCACGGTATGTAGCTAGGTCTGTAGCTAGGTCTGCACGGTTCAGCGCTATCCCACGCAATACCATATATCGTCTAGTTTTGCACGGGACCAGCATGATTCCACTCAGTCCTGTACCGACCGATCCACCGAAAGAGAGAAAAATATCCACGGTCCGCCAAGGCTCGAAACAGTCCCGAGTGATCCAACGTGTTCCACACAACCACACGTGGTTCATGGTACCACATGGCTTCACATGGTCCCATATTATATAGTTTGTCATTCGTTATAAGTGTTTGTGACAGCACAACTGTTGCCGTCACGTACCATCGGGAACGGTCGCTTGTTCCCAGATACAGCGTGACCAGATCACACCTTATATACAGGCGCCCGTCGTCTCACACCATCAACGGTCCCGTACGATCTCACACAGTCTCTTCAGGTCCTGCACGGTCCCTGTTGGTCTCTCACGGTCCCTGCTGGTCCCACACGGTCCCTGCTGGTCCCACACGGTCCCTGCTGGTCCCACATGGTCCCTGTTGGTCTCTCACGGTCCCTTCTGGTCTCACATGGTCCCTGCTGGTCCCACACGGTCCCAGCTGGTCTCACATGGTCCCTGATGGTCCCACATGGTCCCTGCTGGTCCCACATGGTCCCTGATGGTCCCACACGGTCCCTGCTGGTCCCACACGGTCCCTGCTGGTCCCACACGGTCCCTGCTGGTCCCACACGTCCCTGATTCCCACAGGTCCCTGCTTTTCCACCAACGGTCCCTGCTGCCCACACGGGTCCTGATGGTCCCACATGGTCCCTGCTGTTCCCACCACCGGTCCCTGCTGGTCCCACACGTCCCCGTCCCTCCCTCCCGTCCCGTCTCCGGCGGTGACGATGGCGGTCGTGCGGCGCCGTCACGCCCCCGCCTCGTGGCACGCCTTGGTCCCGTTCTGCTGCCGTCGGGCGTGGCCGGCGATGACCGCGCAGATCACGTGACCGCCGGCTCAGCGACCCCAGCCGGTCACGTGACCACCGCTGGGTCGGCCGGCTTCGGCGAGCCGGACAGTCACGTGACCGAGACGCCGACCGTGACCGCAGTGAAGCAGACTGCACTGCTGACGCTGGACAGGGGCTGGATAGAGGCTGCAGGCAAACATTGGGCACACCCTGGACAGGGGCTGGATAGACATTGCATAGATCGTGGATGGAGGCTAGGGAAACATCGAACAGACCCTGGACAGTTGGCAGAGGCTGGACAGAGGCTAAACAGACCCTGGATAGAGGCTGAACAGGGGATGGACATGGGTCGGACACAGTTTAGACAGAGGCTAGACAGAGATCGGATAGACCATAAATAGAGGCTGGGCAAGAACTGGACAGATCGTAGACAGAGTTCGGACGGTGGCTAAATATAGACATTGTCACATCGGGCCTGGCGTTAGCCAGGGACAAGCCGAAGACAATAAGCCTGCTGGAGAGGGTGTGGGTGACGGCTGGGCCAGTGGACAGCGACACAGCAGGCTTATGTGAACGGCCGCCGCTGACCGGACGAGGCACGCCGAACAGGCCGAACCATTGACCGGCCGAACAGAACCGGTTTGGGACGGGAGGCGAGCCGGCGTCGAGCGAGAGTCTGGCGAACCGGGACGGGCTGGGAAAGGCTGGGAAGGGACAGGTGGAGAGTGGGAAACGCCAGGCAAACAGACGGACCAGAAAGATAAGTCAGATACGAGAGAAGCCGCAGGGGACAGACGTTTGTCTGATGTGCCGTAATCTGTTCGGATTTCGTTGTCTTCTCGTTTATTAAACTTGAGAAGAAAAAATATCGGTGTGAAGTTATTGAGTTTCCACAAAATTAGAATACACGTTAAAATATGCACTTGACTAAGCTTGTGAGATACTATGGCACAAATCACGATGACGTGGAATAGTCCTTCCTCGTTAACCCACCAGGTTTCACTTCTGTGTGGGACAGTTTTTTTCATACCCTAACACCCAAAAAACTTCCAAACAATCCGAACCACGCCAATCCAAACTGTGCACACTATCCACGGAACACCCCAGCAACCGTCGGAAAGAGCACGACGGAATGGACCTTCTCTCCGGACCCCGGAGACCCCGGAGACACAGGAGACGCAGGAGACGCCGGACAGTCGGCTTCCCTCCCACCAACTCCCAGCCGTCTCCGACCTCACCAACTCCGCAGCAGGCATTCACGACCGAATTTCCGCTGCGCGCCTCACGACGCGGCGCCTTCCATAACGCCTTCCACGGGCTGAGCCCTTCTCAACGCCGCCCGTTCTTCCGCAGGGCGTGGCCGGGCGCAGCAGCCTATCGCGGACATTACGGTCTTAGACGGGCAGCCAACGCCCCACCGCATCGACACCGGTGCTCTGCTCTGTGGTTAACGGGGACGTTCTCTTGCGCCCCGCCCTCTGCAGAGGGCACGAACTTTTGGCTATTTGCTCTGCACTGGACAGTGTACAAACAGAAGAAAACCGCAAAGCTCGAACCTTCAATGACTTTAACGTGATTGATAGAGTAAGTAAGGCGAACAAACCACGTGCCGCTGGACACGGGGAAGGAGGAGGGGTCGGTCTTTCGTCACGATTCAAGGGCGTGGCGCGCCTGCTGCGTTTTCGTAGTTTTTGGTTGGCGTTGCAGCAAACGTGATCATAAAAATCAGTAACGGTCAGCTATGTTCTGCACGGTGAGCCAATAATCCAAGATAAAGTCCCACCACTTGACGGTACCTATAAACTCATTGTACTGATTTAAACACCTTCACTAACAGCGTGTGCCTGCACACAAAGGTCAGAAATAACTCGACGGAAATATGTTATTAATTGAAAGCGAAGCAAAAACTATCAAACATCTTGCAGCAGTGTGTGGGGGGAAATGATTCGCAGTGCAAAAACTTTGACCGAAGTAGTAAGCAAAAAAAATTGCCAATGTACATCACTATTCCTTACATTGTTTGTGAAAGCCCATATTCTGGATCGCAATGCTCCTCGAGCACTCGGAATGGACGGACCGCAGCCTCCGAACGAGACACGACTCCGACTCCGACTCCGACTCTTACTGACTCTGACTCTGAGCGGAGTCATGACACGCCGACTCCTCCCCACCCGTCCCAGCAGCTGCCTTCTGCTGGGGCGGTATTCCACCACTCGACCCTATTTATTCGGGCTGGCTGCAATCTCCCGGCCGTAGGAGCGCAGTCAAAACAGCACCATAATTCCAGCTAAGCGGTGACGTGCGGCCAGTTTTTGCCGCCCGCCAGCAGACGCGGTCATGTTCGACTTCGCACCGTCCGAGGCAGCAGCGCCATCCGGCCTGCACCACAAACTGTACAGGTGCAGAGCGAGAGAGCGAGGTAACGAGAGAGCGAGAGAGCGAGAGAGCGAGAGAGCGAGAGAGCGAGAGAGCGAGGGAGCGAGGGAGCGAGGGAGCGAGNGAGCCATGGAGAGCGATAGAGCGAGAGGGATGGATAACAGAAACTCATGTGCCTTGACCAATTCGTTACTAAGAATAGAGGCATTTCCAGTTTGTTGCAGCTCTGGAAGCGCTGCAACAAAGGTTGCGCTGTCTACCAATCGCCGCAACCCGACATTGCCGAGGCACCCACCTGCAAAAACGATCTGACAGCACATCAAAATAGCTCTGCACAATCGATCCGTCATCTGGAAACGTGTGATCATCGACCACTGGTAACGACCGTTAGCATTTGTCTTCACCAGGAGCCCCGCACGCGAGGATGGCAAGGCCAAAGCACACAAGTTAACGCTGTGAGATCACCCCGAATAGGGGACGTCTGGCGCCGTTGATAATACTGATGGTAATGTTGGATGATGATGATGATGATGGTGTTGGCGATGACTTAGGCTGGGTAACCGTCCACGACCTGGGCAGCGGCCACAACTAGCCGAGGAATAATGGCGCCCATGGTCGCTGCTTATGGTAGCAGTGGTGCTGATAATGATAGTCGACTGGTGACAAACCACCCGCCGGCGCCTCCAGCCCCGCCCTTCTCCGCCACCGCCGCCTCTTGGTCGGCATGTGCGGCGTATGCGGGCCGCAAGGCGACCATGCGCAGCGTGCCGAGACGGCAGCAGCGTCAGCAGGCGGTGCAGCGGCGTCTGGCGCGGCTGGCCGAGCAGATGGCCACGCCGTGTGACGCAGTGTGACGACGTGTGACGACGTGACGCATACCGTGACGCCGCGAGAGTGACACAGCGCGGTGACACGCGTGGTCTCGGCTGCGGTCGCGAGGCGCTCCCGTCCCAGCTGACTCTTCCTCGGCCAGACGGCGAGACGTCCCAGCTGACTGCCTCAGCCAGGGCAGGGCAGACGGGAAGGAGGGCAGAGCAGACGGGTAGGAGGGCAGGGCAGACGGGTGGGAGGAGGGCAGGGAAACGGGTGGGAGAAGGGCAGGGCAGAACGGGTGGGAGGGCGGGAGACGGTAGGATGGCAGAGCAGACGGGTAATAGGGGAGGGTAGACGGCTGGGAGAGAGGGAGGGCAACGGGTGGGAGAGAGGCAGGGCAGCACGGGTGGCAGGGCAGGGCAGACGGGTGTGAGGGAAGGGCAAACGGGTGGGAGGGCAGGGCAGACGGGTATATAGGGCAAGGCGGACGGGTGGGGGAGGGCAGGGCGGTTGAGTGACCGCCTGCAGGTCGACAGCCGGCTGCAGCGTCAGCGTCCAGGTCAGGCTGCCGTCATAAAGCCGGCATCATCGGGCCAGTACCCGGCCATATGACTCCATGATCGGATGGCATCCTCGGGCCAGTACCCGGCCATATGACTACATGATCGGATGTCATCATCGGACCAGTACCCGGCCATATGACTACATGATCGGATGGTTTGGCGGAGATCGCACCGATAAGCATACCTACCCGTTTCACGGTGAGAGGGATTTCCGACAGCGACGCTGGACATGAGGATGATGGATGGTGTGTACAACAACAACCCGCTGAAGTTCAGAGGCTGCCCAGGATGCAGAAGCTAAAGCGTCTGCATTCGATGGAGGTCAAATCGGCTGCAATCAATGCGCTTGAAAGTCAAAGCGCTTGCTTATCCGACTAGTCACTATGTTTGAAATATGGGATTGGACACCAAGTATGTGGTGCAACATTTTTAAACTTTCAGATTCATGGCTACTAATCACTTATTGATGCATGGCTAGCTGACCATATAGCAATGTCATGCTCTTCGCTTACAACAAGTGAACTGCATGGCAGCCGAACCAGCTTCGCGAAGGTCTTTAACTCTTCTGACTACCCTGACCGACGTGCTCGTTCTTTTGAGGTAGACCGATGATCCGACCGAGTGTCTTTTCCAGCGGCCAGCCCGGTGTGACGGATAACTCCTCAGCCATGTGCCATCCACGTCCTCCCACTTCCCGACCGCTCTCCACCCGCTCCGATACACGCGAGAGAGCGTTCAAATCGCTAGCGACTGTCGCCAGACGACTGCAGTGACCGGCGGCGCGGCTGCTGCGACTGACGGAGGCGGTGACGGTGGAGGTGACGGTGAAGGCGACGGTGAGGGTGTCCGATCCGCTCCTTCGGTCGTCACGACTGGTCAGTCGGGGCCGTGACGCCCGTGACGAGTCCCGCGTCCGGCTGTGACCGCCCTCCTCCGCCGTGACGCGTCCCGGCGCCGCTCGTGACCACGGCCGGCTCCCGTGACTCGGGCCTTGACACGGCGGATTGGCCAGAGTCTCAGAGTCGTGACTCACGCCTGCTGGAG
This sequence comes from Semibalanus balanoides, assembly GCA_014673585.1. Taxonomy (NCBI): domain Eukaryota; kingdom Metazoa; phylum Arthropoda; class Thecostraca; order Balanomorpha; family Balanidae; genus Semibalanus; species Semibalanus balanoides. Next base: position 53,806 of record VOPJ01005948.1, read on the forward strand.
CTCACTAGAGCTCACCGGAGCGGGGATGGAAGGCGGTGGTTAGTGATGGAGCTCAGAGCCGACCACACCTCGTGACTGCTGACTGAATGTGACTCATGCTGATTGTTGACTGCTGACTGCCGACTAATGCTGCCTGCTAACTGACTGCTGACTGACTGCTAAATTCCACCAAGTCCAGGCTAGCGGTCAATTGATGACAATCCGGGCCGGTGACCAACAGGCTGGACTTCTCTCGGACCGGATTCAGACACCATATTTGAAGAGCTAAAGAAGAGTTCAATGTGTTGACAACATTCCTCGGGTAGTTGCGATGCTGATAAACGTCTGCTGCATTTTTCTCGTGAATAATGACTTATCGGATCCTAATTTGCCTCACGTTTCAGCTTTCGGATAGCGTCTCCGTACAGGCAGAGCGCTGGGGAGGCCGTTCCTGTGGAAATATCGGTAGCACGTCCCAGTGGAAATCCCGTCAGCTGAGGCCTGAGCATGTCCATCACAGCTCGTCAGGATCGCAGTCCGCTGCCTCGGTCCGAACTACAGACCCGGTTCCATGACCGGCCTCCGCCCTCACCTCATCAGGTCTCAGCCGCACCGTTACCTGGTCCGAACCTCAGCTAGCCAGATTCAGATCAGCCGCGGACGTTAATTTATAATTATGGCGGCAATAAAAAGACAACGACGCTGAGGGCGTGGTCACTGCAGTGCTAATGTTTGGCCCGCAGTTGAACTGCCGCGTCCGTCACGGTCTTGTCACGCCCTTTTGCTCTGCACTCGCGGAAATATCTAGGTAAATCTGACACAAACGTCAGCAGCCTCCGGCTCGGAGCACGCCAAGACATGCCCGGCTACACCTAACAGCGCTCCGAGAGCCTAAGCGTGTAGGAAAGTCAGACTGCGTGCCGGGAGTATAACGTGGTGCCGACCAGTTAACTGCTTTGAAAACAGCCAGACACGAACTGTTGCGTGCGGAGAGAGGGTGAGAATAATGGCTGCCGGCAGCACGTCAGCAAAATTGGTCCGCCGGCTGGAACCGAGCACCGAGCAGTCTCGTCCGATGTGCCTCCAGCTGCACCACATGTGTGAGACGTGGACAAAACGAGCTATTATCATCGAAACATTTGTGTCCGCGATATGGAAACACTGCACAAATTTTTTGTATCGAAATCAGTTGGCCTTCTCAGGAAACTTTCCCTTCGCACATTGCTGCGTGCTGTACTTTTTAATAGCATAATTGCACTGCTCTGTTACAGCGTAGCAGGATTTTGTCATTTTCTCCGGTCCCGCCCGGCCATTGTCTAGTGTCTACGTCAGCTGATCGCGTCTGGCCGGCTGCCACGCTGGTCCCGGTCCCGACCGAGAGGTCACCCGTCGTGACCCGGCGTGACCCGTCCTGACCTCCGCCCGCGCGCCGGCGGCGGGTCGCCCGGATACAAAGGCCGCCTCGACTCTCCATAATGAGAGCGAGGCGGGCTCGCAGCGGGCGGCACTGAAAACAGACGCCAGTACGGCCCGCAGCGGCCACCTCGCCTCGGGGAAGGTATCCGTCCTGACCGCTGCCAGACGGCCACAAAAATACAGACTCCGCTAATGAACAATACTGGGATAAACGATGCCATTGTGCCTCTCGACACGATATATTTCCGCTGTAATACACCAGAGCAAAGTGCCGAGAAGCTACGCCTCTACTGGCCGGTTCTGCAGGCGGCTCCTGCCGCTCCCGTTATGTGCAGACACCCGGAGAACAAAAGAGTTCTGGAAGGAGACTGCGACGCCGAAGGCGGCGAGCGCCAGCGACTGCGGCGCACGACAGCAGCGTAGCACCACAACTCCGCAGGCGGCGGACAGCGCGGAAAACTGCCGCGCGGCACCGGCGGCACCGGCGGCGGCGGCGCAGCTCGCGGCCAAACTTTCTATCACGACTCCGCTTTGAAAAGTCGAACAATGACGTCGATCGATTGGCCTCCGATAGGAGCAGACCAGTGTTGCAGACTCACGGCTGCTGCGGACCAGTGACCACGCCCTGACCGGCGGCGGCGCCGCGCGGCCGGCCAACGTGGCCCGAGCGCGAGGTTAGCTACCTCGGCCGGCCGGGTCCAGTCGGCGCTCTGATAGCATCGTATCAGCGGACACCTGCTGCGCATGACCTGCTGCTGCCCGGCAGAAGACGGCGGGGGAGGCGGGGGAAGAGGGAGAGCGAGAGATGATGGGGAGGGGGGAGCGTGGGAGCGGAAGCAGAAAGGTGGGAGAGCGGGAGACGTAGAGGAGGGGAGCATGGAAGGGGGAGAGGCGGGAGGAGGGAGCATGGAAGGAGGGAGAGGCACAGTGGAACTGGCTGTTGGCTTGCAGCTGTAGGAGCTGGCAGCCTGTCGCTGGTGCGGCGTTGGATGGAACACTCCCACCACTGTCGGACGGTAGGCCGGCGGAGCGTCCGAGCTTCGCCACGTCACCGTCCGCTCCCAGGGCGTGACGTCGTCAGACAGCGGCACTAATGGCGCAGCCCGCCCCACCGACGCACCGCCGCCACGCTTGCTCAAGAGCGCCGCGTCGCACCGCGGCGCTTGTGGCGCACGGCGGCGGCGTCCGCGTCGCGCCTGGCCCGACGGTGGCGGCCAGGCGAGACCACCGAACGCGGCCGCCCTGCTCGGCCGGCGCGGCGTGCGGTAATATTTCTCCGGCACGCCAGCGGGGCCAGACGGGTCGCTGCCCCCCGTGACGCTTTGGTGAATAGGTAACGACCGGGAGAGCGGGCTGACGGGTCGTGAGAGCTCCAGTGGGGAGAGACGGATGCCGCGGCGCCGGGGAGGCCAGCTTCGCCCCCTCGGTGGTGACCGGAGGAGCAGCAGAGGTCACCGCGGACGGACACCGCTCGTCGCAAGTGACCGGTTTCTACAGGAGCGTGCAAAAACCCGCCGTCTGCCGACGAATCCGGCTATGGTCCATTTGACCGCTGTGCCGAGCGCTGATGGCTTTTTCAGAGGCTGGCTAATTACGAGTGGTGTTTTTTGTCGGGGGTCACTGGACGTGTACTGGCTTTGATTGGCCGGGAAAGAGGGCGGCGGTGTATCCGCAGTCGTCCGCCGCGCACTGTTAACGACATTGTAAAAACGGATCTGATTGAAACTGGCTACTGCCGACCTACCTCAGCTCAAGCCAGGACCAGCCAAACCAAAGTTTCACCAAAGCAAGTCAGAGAGACTACCACTGAGATTGATCGCCCTGAACATGATGGAACCGGATCATGCTGCGACCAGTATCGGCCTGAGCAGCCGAGCAACGATCGAATTCGAACGGCAGGCATGTCGCCTCCATTTCTGTCAGCTCAGATATCATAACTCACTGACTACCGACTTCCAACCACGTCTGGAACTCCGTCTTTGACAGGGGCAGACAGTCGGCCGCGTCCCACACCGGTCGTTGACGTGCGTCCCGCTCCGCATGCCTCAAATGAGTGGCAGGGTCGGCGCTGGGAAAGAAGGATGAAGGGGACGATGGATGGCCGACTTGGCGTTAACGAGCGGTCCTCTCTCGTGATATGTATCTACTAGTCCTCTGCGAGTTCCTAGGAGAAGGTAGTAAAGAGGTTACAACCTCTATCCGGCCTGGAAATACACCAGAGATGGAGGTAAAATGAAGGACAAAATTTAGATAGTCCAAAATACCGAAATGACTGAAAATGTCAGTCCATAAAGAGCTCTTCTTAGCCTATCCAAAGCAGGTGTGACATCAGTCTGACTGAGGGGGGAGGGCAGGCATGCGGTAAAGGTCAGACATGTGGCCCAGAGCGTGACGGGAGATATGGACCGGTGACCTCGAGGAGCCCCAGTCGAGGGTCGCAGACTGCACGCGAACGGAAGGAAACTGATACCACAGCCACACCGGCGAACCTGAGGATCGCTACAGCCGACTGTGATTCGCGACGGAAAAGTGAAAACCGAACACGAAGGGAGTGCTGAGGGACAACATAGGAAACACGCCTGACAACAGACGTACGGTGAAGGACGCTGAGTGGCGAGTTAGTGCCGACGCTGGGCGCATCCCCACGTGGTGCTGCCTCCCTCGGACCTCCCTCTTGAGAGCCGGTGGAGCGTGCAGTCGTGTCGCAAACGCTGCCACCCGTCACGGCACTCAGTTCAGGTGATGACTGATACGGCGCGACTCGGACCACAAAAACACGCTTAGTGGCGGCACCGGCCCAACGGACCGGCCCAGCAGCCAGACAGTGGAACGGCGGAACGCAGGAACGTAACGACGGTGGGACGCATGAACAGAGCAAAGGCGGGACGTAGGAACAGAGCGACGGAGGAACGCAGGAACAGAGCAAAGGCGGAACGGAGGGACCCAGGAGCAGAGCGACGTAACAGCAGAACGGGGTAACAGAGGAACACTGGGTCTGCGGAACAGAGGAACAAAAGCGGAACAGTAGAACAGTAGGACAGAGGAAGAGCGGATGTCGTGACTTCTGAGCAGCGAGGTAGCGAAAACACGAGGCAGTGGGACGGCACTGTAGCAAAACGACGGAGCGGCGACCTGGCGATGCAGTGACCATCGACGGGATGGCGAATCGTCAGACTTTCATGCTCGACACCATGCCAGGTTCGACAGGCTTGGTGTCGCCACCGCCTCGCTCGTCTGATAGACGATTGCAGCTGTCCTCAGAGCCGTCACCATGTTCTTGTTCTGCTACCGCAAGCCGTCACATTGCGCGATGACTGGGCGGAACTGTGTGGGCATTACCCAACTGGACAAAAAGGCGAGATAAAACTGAGAAACAGTTAGTCTACCGAACAATTGGCTTCCTTACTCCACTGGCAAAAAGTGTTACAGACTGTTCCAGTGTTACCGACATGTGTCGGCGCAAAGACTAGGGAAACGGGCGCTGCTTCTTCTGGAAAAACTGGGAGACAGTAGACGGCATTTGTGCTATGAAGCAACCAGTTTGTGTCTTTAGCATGACAATGGCTGAATAAGACCAAGTTGAACTGGAGGCGAGACTTTCAAAAATGATTCACGGGGCGCGTTAGCCGATATGTACGCCGATAACCTCTATGTCCTGCTGTCCGTGACCATTTTTTTATATTCCGATCGGCTGTCAGCACCGGTGAACTGTGTAGTAAACATTTTCCTGCAACACTCGGCGACCAGGCGCACCTTATCCAGTGCCAGTACCAGTTTCGATCAGCCGTTTTTTGTGGCTTGGTCCACCTGTTGCCAAAGATCGACCGGCCAGTTAATTGCTGTGCATCTCCATATGCGGGCGCCACCACCAGGCTGTCATAGCACTGATTCTGACTCCGACTCTGACTCTGCTGTGCACCTGTCGGCACCCGTCCGGCTGGCCCCTCTCCCCCTTCCATCTGCTTCCGGGCCCAGTGCAGCCATGCACGAGGGGGGAGGAGGGGCGCTGGAGCGCCGGATATACCTGCTGCACTGCACGCACCGCGAGTGGAACGAAACGCTGCAGACCACATATTGTAAATATCACACAGTTTAATTATAATCCACGCACTGTGAAACGCCGAGAGTTGAGGCTAATAAAGATGCACCCGCGGGCAGTGTACTACAGCAAAACGCTGTCACTCTAGTCAAACATTGTAAAATCAGCTTTCTCGGGAATTCCCGCATTCTCAATGATCAACGGCCAGTTAAATATGCACACGTTCACAGATTAGACAAGTGTGCTATGTTTTAGACACCACCTGTCCATTATTATAGGCTGTGAGTTCGCAGATTCAAAACTCAGACACACTTATTCGTCCAACTGCAGCCCTCGGTTTCCGTTGGCCGCAGCGACTTTCTGTAGTACCACTGGGCGGTAAACGCAGCGCTGCGCAGGACCCGTGCCGCTGTTTTTACCGACAACCCGACCTGAACCAGTTGACAAGCACCGCCACTGACAAAGCCGGTCTAATTGGAGACTCGTTCCGCGTGTGGCCGGCATTGTCCGAGACGCCACAGCGCCGCGGCGACGGCGACACGCGGCTGATGGGGACACGGTGTCATCTGACACACGGCTGACAGAGTCACGGTGTCAACTGACACACGGCTGGCGGAGACACGGTGTCTCCCGACACGCGGCTGACGGAGACACTGTGTCTCCCGACACGCGGCTGATGGAGACACGGTGTCACCTGACACGCGGCTGGTGGAGACACGGTGTCAGCTGACACACGGCTGACAGAGTCACGGTGTCAGCTGACACGCGGCTGATGGTGGCACGGTGTCACCGGGCAGTATCGCTATCCCAGACTTCCGGATAAACCGTCTCAGACGGGTTATGACGAGCGGACAATAGGAGAAGCGAGACGAGAGCGAGAG
>VOPJ01005949.1:0-31279 GCA_014673585.1 Semibalanus balanoides
GGGCTACATATTAAGCTGCCGGGTTCCGAAAAAGGTGACGCGAGCGGAATAACGGTACATCGGCACCCGGAAGCTGCTCCAGCGGTGCCCAGCTTGCTGGACCGAAGAGCTAATAGAGGGACCAGATCAGGACCACCTCCCCAAGTCCCACCAGTCTCCTCCATATCCACAGGGACCACCATTTATGCGCAGAAAAGTCGTTCTGCCTCTTGCTGCTTTCAAACAATTTGCACTATCATAACAGTGTTTGTTACAGTTCGATACATATGTATAGAATATAGGTACAGCTATTATTATCATCTGTACCTATATTAAGCGCTGACTGCCACCGGTCATTGTGATTCACTATCCGAGGCTAATGCACACGAAAAAATTACATTCCTTTCAATATTTTTCGTCATACTGAGCTGTGCAACCAGGAAAACGGTTAACTGAGGCTTGGCTCCAATTACGGTCTGGTTCCAATTTGAAAATACCGTCTTCCACGACCTCAAATTAAAATTTGCCCGCCGCTTTGCGACGTCACATCGGTGGCCATCGTCATAATGAAGACATCGTCATCGTCTTAGGTTCGTCGCAACGCTGAATTTAATTAATTGCATTGTTAGCCTCTTATCCTCTACACCGCCTATATATCTGGGTTTTATCAGGCAAACCCGTAAAAAAATTCGCGCCACTTCGCGGCTCTAAATGACTGTAGTACCTACTATAACATGAAAATCGACATTATAAATGCTGCAAAGGCACGTCTTAAAATACACGTCTAAAAATTGAGTATATTTTTTCGTCATTTCAGCCGATCCCTCATTCAAGAATTATCGGCGACGCCCCTGCAAGTAGGATATAAGATAAACGTTATGATTACTGATTTGTGTATATGCTACGGAGTATCGCCTTTATGCTTGTTTGTTTTTTGTCGGAAAACAAAATAAGTTTGAATACCAAAATAAGGTGAACGGTCCAAATTCGTGGAGAAAAAAAAGGGGATACCTGTTTGTCACAACAATATTTTTATACATTTTCCCCCCTTCCCCCACACGGAGAAAGACTGGATCCGCCGATGTGAGCGTCTGTCTCGGAAGTATACGTAGGAGGTTCTAAGAGTCGTTTTTTTTCGTCGCAGTAACTCCTCGTGGAAGAAGCCCGTGAGTGAGTCATCTAAGTTATGAAGTGACTGCACTGAAAACCCACAGGTGTCATCGGCACAAGCAAGGCGCGGGAACAGTCGAACAAGCTGAATAACCATCCTGATTCTAATCACTTCACTGGTCAGTCACACAAGCGAACAGTGAAGTCTTCGCTTATTTCATAATCGGACACACATGAGTCAATCCATTGTTACAACTCATGCCACGCCAAGTGTGACACCTGTGGTGTTCAGCGTCCAATGTATGGGAACACGCCGGGACCGGCAGCCGGGACGTAATATGAGATGCCAGGGAGCCCCCAGATGTAGCCGAGTACCGGACGGGGTGTTGAATACATCTAGACGGAGTTTTTGATAAGGATACACTAATCGATATCGTGAAAACAGCGACCTCAAGGTGGAGCATGCCCCCTGCGACCGAATCTGAGCGGCCTCTGAGATCCTGGAACATCAACGACAGCGCGCGTTCTCCACGGACGTTAAGCCGGGATCACATCGGCGATCACAATGCGGGGATATTATTCACAGACTGAGACACCCCCGGTCACCATGCCCCGCGGCCGCCAGCTGGCCGTCCAACTGAGTGCTGCTGCCTTCCGCAGCGCCGGCCGGAGGGCTCTGGTGATTTATGGCCCGGAGGAATGTGACGGTCCGGCTGGTGGCTGTCAACTGTGAGTGTCCTCAGCAATCAACGGCTCTGCCGGCCGCTGCAAACAACGGTCTGTCAACCGGCTGACTTCTTCTAACTACGGTCTAGGTAGGTACTGGGTGTGTGCTGCTAGCTTGGGTCCGTAGACTGTCTTCTACCTTGGGTGGTAGCTTCAGCTTGGGTTCCGTAGACTGTCTTTTGATTGCTATTTACGGTCCGTGAAAGGACTATCGGCGTTAATATTCTCCTGCTTTAGAAAACGGGACCGTTGTTACTTCCGGAAACAGTCGCATCCATCATTGCTTTTTCTACAGTGGCTTCATTTATAACTGGCTCTGATTGTGTGTTCATTTCTCTGGGGATCAATTTACTTTGCAATAAAAACTTCCTTATCAAAAGCTATGCATGGGTTGGGTGAATAATGACTCGAAGGCTTTGTTTTCGTGCGGGCTTTATGCAAACTGGCAGAATTTATTAAATGAACGGGTTATAAACGACTCTAGGAAATTAACGGGTCTAAGACTGCTTTTCTATTGCATTTGCAGATATCCGCTTGAATAAATTAGGGCTTTGTGATTTCTTGACAGAGAAACAGAAAGCAGAGAAGCAAATCGTTAGGCGTGCTATATGTTGGACGGACTTGATAACGAAGACGCTCCTTATATGTGACTTAGTGATAGCGTGTGGCGTTGGACCACTGTCTCATCTAAGTAAAGTCTCTTAATAGTTTGAATAAGAACCGTTGGCCAGTGTTAAATGATATCTCATTAAATTTGGCTTCCAAATAGGAAACAAGTATAAGCGCGATACCCATACAGTTTCGAAGGAAAGAGCGTTGGATCAGCCACACTAGTAGCGTCGTGTGTCTTTACTGCTGCAGCCAAGTAATGGTATAATCAAGTGGTCTGGTAACGTTTGGCAAATATAGAATTCAAAAAGTTTTTATGTTAAGAGAGTAATCACGTATAACAGATTTTCATGTCGGCTGTCTAATACGAGTATCTCCAGTGAAACATGGAGGATTTAAAACGTACTAGGGCCAATAACAGCCGATTGAACTCTGGGGTCGGGCCCTAGGAACCATTGAACTCTTACCCGAAACCGTCCACACAACCCACTTGGTAGACAATATCACTTTAGGTTTCATTAAGTTATACCATCCTTCACTATGTGTACTTCAATTAAACATGCGGTCGGAGCTCGATAAACGAACATGAATCATTATCGTGAATGACCCGCCTAGCACTAGTGCTAGTGCGACTATATCAGTCGCAAAACTTCCTCAACACAAAGCAGTCGATTATCAAACATATTTCACCCGCACTGAATGTCTGTGTCCACTTACAGAAAAGGACGGCTAAACATTGTCACTTAGCGATGAAAACACGTGTTTTAAGGACGCCGATGTCGCTACATTATACCTTGAACTGTGGCCGTCTGAATACCGACAACGCGGCGCCTCCATTTATGCGCGTCGCCAGACCGTGCACGCTGGCTCTTATGCGGCGTCGCTGCAGTCATTTGTTCAGTTGTGTCATTCTCGGAACACAAGGAATGTCCGTGTTCGATGTCACACGATATCCTTGGTGTGATGGGCGACGCTGTTGTTCATTTTCACGTAACAGCTGTATCAAATGGCTGCAGACGGCTTCTTTCAGGCATTTATCGGGTAACGAGGAGGCCGAACCAGCTACAAAGATCATTAAAATGCTGCAAAATTCCTTGCTGAGTCGTTGGGAATTATTAATGCAGACGGTCAATTATTGCTGCGCTTAACAAAGAGTCGTATACCGGTGGAATTTGTCCAGTGATGCAAATAGAGGGCAGACGCAGCAGGCCCCCTGCATCCAGAACATCAATCACATATAGTGCTGCTGATACAATCAGTCAGCGGTGGGAGACAAAGGTTGGAGCGTCGCGTACCGGACCAGGCCGGCGCTAATCACTGCCGTCTGTATAGACCCGCTGCTCAGAAGAAGGCCACCGCGCACAGTAGTTACAAGTAACTTGGAAGCAATATTTGGCAACGTATTGATACAGACTTAACACTTATGGTCACGGGCTCAGCGTACGTGAGCTTAAACCTGTAGCTCTGGCAATTCGCTCGTTTTCGAAGTGCAATATTTTTCTGCAAAAAGCATACTTCAGCCTTTCTGAATGGACAATGGGCATGTGACTACAAATTGTATGGTATATGGTGTTTCAAACCTGATTTATATTTGAGCTATGATTAAAGGGACACTCCCACCTTAAAAAATGCGTCAAATGTACCCTGCTTGTGTTGCAAAATCTGAAGTGAATGATGCTGAACACGATTATGACATTTGTTTCTCACAAACAGTTCTCAATTTCATAAAAAATAAGTTTTAATATTTGGGCTGATGACGTCATATGAAGGAATTTCGGGAAATATAGAAAACCTTCACGCCACCATATGTATGACTAGTGTATGACTAATGTATGGCCAAAGGTAAAACAAGTCGACTATACTCAACATTTAGTAAAAAGAGACTACGACATCGGCTCAGAATCCCCATTCAAATACACTGGGGACTGGGGAAGTTACAGATGTCAAATCCAAACTCAAATTTATTTGTGATTCGATCTCGGTGGTTGTTTTAACTTATACCATACATAATTTTCAATGCCACGCACGGAAAATGGTTTCCATATCTCAACGTCAAATCTAATGTTAATGGTGGGACAGTCCCTTTAACACAATGTGATTGCATTCACTCACTTCAGCCATAAGTTAAAGTTAATGCCAGTTTCTTTACAAGTACTGATAATAGAAGATATACTTGATTCTGTCAGGAAGTCAACTCCTGCCAACATCTATGTTAACATTCTGGGCTTCTTATATCAGCTCTCACGATAGACTCGTACTGACATTGACGGCCTCCAACTTCTGGCGACGCTCTTCATCTCTGAGACTGAGACATACATCACGCCCTAAATCCTCCCGGAAATCACGACCTAACGAGCCAATGAACACCCGCCTTCCCGTCACCTTAACAAAGACCGGCTACTGCACGGGAACATGAGGCGGCACCGCTCTGACAGGCCTCATCCCAGGTCCGCCAGATTAACTACACCAGTGATCACTGATCAGTCGAGACCTGGCTAGAACGGGATCTGGCGCCGCTGTGTCGGCTTTACGGCTACCCTTGCTGCTACCCCCGCTGCTACCCCCGCTGCTACCCCCGCTGCTACCCCCGCTGCTACCCCCGTGCTACCCCGCTATTACAACCCGCTTGCTACCCCCTGCTACCCCCGCTGCATACACCCCCTAGGGCTACCCCCTGTACCCCCGCGTGCTACCCCCGCTGCTTACCCCGCTGCTACCCCCGCTGCTACCCCCCTGCTACCCTTGTGCTACCCCTGCACGGTCTGCACCGCCCAGCCGCGACGCTGCAGACATAGGCATCTACCGGCGATACCGCGCCGCTAAATCCGGCCAAACGAAATGATTTAGCGGACGCATATGACACCGAACGTTAAAAAATAAACTCCCGATACGGGACTGGCAGCGGCCGGGCGCGCCACCAGCTCGCACTCAAAGAAGTGTCGGCGGCGTCCACAGCTATCAGTCCGGCTGCCGGCACTGCACCCGTCACGTCACCGTCACCGTTCACCTCACCGTCACGTCACCGTCACCGTCACCCGTCACCGTTGCACGTCACCGTCACCGTCACCGCCCCGCTCACCGCCACCCGCCACGTCCACCGTCACCGTCACCGCGAGCGCCCTACGACCCGATTGTGCCACGCAGGTGGACAGTATCGGCCAGTTTTAACAAGCCGTATGCAAATGGCCGTCACTGCGCGGCTATCTGACCGTGATTGATCTCGTTCGAGGGGGGGGAGGGGGGAGGGGGGCAGTGAACTTTGAGGCAGTGCACGCCGGCCGCCGTGTTTGACGTGGAACCGGCGCTGATTGGCGGCCCCCGACGGTCGGTGACGGACCTTTCTTAGCATACAGATCAAAGTGCATGCATGCATGGACTGTGTGACGTCAGGTCGACTCTGCAACGTCAGTGGACTCTGGGCGACGTCAGGGTCGCGGCGACACCTGGCAGGCTGGGGACGCTCCTGTGTCGCGGACAGGGGACTCGGGCACGCGGAATAGAGGAGCACATGATTTCAGCTAGGACGTTCAGTGTCATTCTTAACCCGCGCCCCCACTGGCCTCTGCATTTCCTTCGCCCGACTGGGGGCGGGGGGGGTGTTTGAACCCCCCTCTAACTTCAGCTCCCATCGGTACGCTATTACCAAAACAAAAGACCATGTTTCGAACCGGTATCAAAATCATTTTCGACAACTATTCGGATTATTTTTTCGCTCACGTCAAGAACTAGTCACCAGAGGTCATCGAAGGTCAATTATTCAAGTTTCAGACATCGCTCCAGAAACCCCCCAATATCTCGGAAACTATTCTATCTAAAACAAACGTTTCAAAAGACAATCGCTTAGCAAATGAAATTTGAAATCCGACCCTGGTCTCAAAATGACCTCAGGTCAATAGTTTAGGCTCTAGAGGTCATTAAAAAAGCTGGATTTTGGCAAAAAATGCTTTCGCGAATAACTTCTTATCCTAAAAGATAAATGTCATACAGTTTACGCCATCGTGTGTTCTCGTCAAGCGCTTTGAAATAGTAAAATCTTATCATTCTAGGTCAACTAAAAAAATGACCTCAGGCAAGTCAAGGATTGGATGACCCAAGTAGGTTATTTGATATCAGATAGCATGTATCTTGACGAGGACAATCAACACTGCGTGTAAGTTGCCAGTTCTCTATCTTTATTATGGGCCAGGATTATTAACGAAAAGGTGTTGGTTGATCCTCGGTGACCTCAGATGACCCCGTAATGTTCCCTGAAGCAGAAACCTGCACTTGGATTCATACATAATATCATATGATACCATCATCCAGAAGGAAAATAGACTGAATATCGTCGACACAAGAAAGCATTGGATTATTTCCTCTAAAGACTTATAATGGGAGATCGCAAAAATTGACCCGACCTAAGGTCACCGTACGAAATAATCCGAGAATCAAACATGTTTGTGATTACTAATGAGCTTAATGGTAATTCCTAAAAGTTTGATTATCGATCCCTTAGAAACTGTAGTCCATGGCCGACCGCAAAACGTTGTGTAGTAGGGTCACTTGACCTGACCTGGTGACCTGACCTGACCTTGATACGAAAACTTGAAGTTTCGCAAAATGTCCGGAAAGAATCAGTGAATAGTTATTATGGCCTAATTTGAGCGACGCCTACGCGCCGCCGTTTTTCGTTATCTTGATAAAACATGAGGGGTTGTTCAAACACCCCCCCCCCCAGTGGGAGCGCGGGTTAAGCTTACGCACACGCGTGGCCGAACACTTCGTATCGTGTAATATCTACAGTTCGCGGCTTTACCTGTTGTTTATGTGCGTTACAATGGCGTTATGAATTCTTGTAAAATGATACTAAGTCATACTACTTTGATTATATTACTTTAATCCAATTTTTCAATGTTTCATTCACCTGCATGAAACTTCGAAATATTGGGAACACTAGGAAACAGTTCTTACCAGTATACACATCAGGTTTTACCTGAGTTTTCTAAGCAACATCCTTTGACAATTAAATGATAAGTATTAAGTATAATACTACATAGTAATTTATTCAGCTAGCTCAGGACTTATAGCTTACCAAGCATTTAAGTCGCCAGCAAGACAAGTTTTCGTGCATTGTCATACGGTTTCATAGTGGCTCGTCCGTTATCTAAGCTCTGTATAACGGCACGGCCAAGCCCAATGTGGCTCAGCGCTATTTAACTATTCGGTGCTTCTCGTACACACACCTCAGCGTTCTCATTTGATTAACGCCTATCACACATCAATACCACGTGCCTTACATACAAGTAAAACGCCTTTCACGCATCAATACCACACATAAATACCTCACAGGCGCTTCGCGCCCGTTACGTGATACGAATTCACCACTCGTCCAAATCAGCGAAAATCCTATTTGTTATGTAACTTAGTGATTTGGGAAATAAATTATGCCGTTTGTCCTGGTACCAGGGGCGTCACCCCTGGTATCCGGGGGACCTGGTGTCCAGCTATCCCCTGGATCATTCCGCCCGTAGTCTGCCCTCCAGATTCGCAGAATTGTAGTATTAATATATGGGGCTGACATATGGGGGGGCCCCCCCCCGAACCACTGACTGGGGACCTACCCAAAATGGTGCGGCGACGCCACTGCCTTGTATCGGCTGGTGAGAATATAACAAAAGAGTAAGTTATACTACAGCATTGTAAGAAACATCAATACTTCCATGAGTGATTTTCCGTTTCTCTGTTGACCGAATTTCAAGGCAAATATTGGCCTAAACATTTTGTTGGTTGAATTTTGGAATCAAAATCTTCCCTAAGCACAGCTTTCTTCGCAGACCCTGACTGTATTCCAGTGACCTTTACCTTAATCGCTAATCCTGTTCACTTATGGAGCTCACTGGTAAGTTGAACAATATACTTTACCGGTAGACTATACGAGATTTTACGCTACGCAAACGACTCTGTATGTATGCACTTCTCTCAGTTCCTACAGTCTTCTGCTGGCCTACCATGGCCATGAGCAGTACGCTTACTAACTACAGGTCATCCCAGCGGCGCTCGGCATTGGCCTCGGTATTGCTCATGTTGTTTGTGCAATTCATCCGGATTGTCACATGGTGCGGATCCAGGGGGGGGGGGCGCCCGATGACGTCCCCCCCCAAATTTTTGTATTGCCACCCGCTGAGCGAAATCCTGGATCTGTGTCTGATTGTCTGTCGTGGTTCTGGTTTCAATATCAGTTTAGGCAATTTTAAAATATTCTTGGGGTCATACGTCTTGGTTGCATATCGCATCAGGGTTGATATAGCATATTTTAGCTTAGATATACACACAAACAGTGAAACGCAGTCAGTAGAGCACATCATTTCGCTCACCACAGGATTTGTCAACCAAACAACAGCCGGCTCTGGCCATGATGTCCACAGTCCGCCTGTTACCGGGGACCCTGTGAGTTGTCTTGTTCGTCTAGCGAACAAGACAACAGGACAGCGTCCCAGACCGGGCCTGGCCGACCTGGCTGCAATACAAACCCCGAGCAGCCGACGACAGCGGGCGCCATGCTGGATTTTTATCGCCGTCGTCGGCACCAATGGCGGCGCGGGACTCGTGCCATGCGTCACGTGACCGCCGCGCCGCCTCGTGTCGAGCGTCACGTGACTGTCGGTGGGATCAATGTGCAGCGGCGGCGGCACTGCTGCAGCCCGCGGCGAAATGACGCCGCCCGGATGGTAGCGACACACGCGGAATGACGCCGCCCGGATGGTAGCGACACACAGCGATGACGCCCGCTCGGATGGGATAGCGGACGACACGCGGAATGACGCCGCCGGATGTAGCGACACACGCGTCCGCCCGGATGGTAGTGACACCAATGACGCCGCCCGGATGGCTAGCGACACCAGCGCGAAATGACGCCGCCCGGATGTATGACACACGCGGAATGACGGCCGCCCGGGATGATACGACACACGCGGAATGCACGCCGCCCGGATGGTAGCGAACACACGCCAATGGACGCCGCCCGGATGGTAGGTGACACACGCGGAATTTGACGCCGCCCGGATGGTAGCGACCCGCGGAATGACCGCCGCCCGGATGAGTAGCGAACACACACGGAATGACGCCGACCCGGATGTAGCGACACACGCGGAATGACGCCGCCCGGATGGTAGCGACACACGCGGAATGACGCCGCCAGGATGGTAGCGACACACGCGAAATGACGCCGCCCGGATGACGCCGCTCGGATGGTAGCGACACACGCGGAATGACGCCGCCCGGATGGTAGCGACACACGCGGAAATGACGCCGCCCGGATGGTAGCGACACACGCGGAATGACGCCGCCCGGATGGTAGCGACAACAGGCGGAACCACTGCCAGCACGTAGCTGACGTCTGTTACAACTACTATGGATTTCAGAACGCGAGAGACCCGTGTTTTGGCGATAATTTATTAAGGAAATGGCGAATTTGATCAAATTGTCGCACAGTCTACTTTCAGCCAGGCCGCCAATTCTGTCCGTATAGTCTGTTTAGACAAAAAATCAAAACTTATTGGTACTTACACTTGTAATTGTCATAGAGCTCGTAACGTTAAAATCTGCTTTCGGTAAACCAAATCTCAGTGACCCCACAAGTGAGACTACCGTGACGTAGGCGTGAGTTTGTAGACTCGCAGCACGTGACTACCGACGATGGTGACGATAAGACAGCACGTGCTTTTGAGGTCACAACCTACGTCACGGTAGCCACTAGCCTCTACTGTAGGAATGGGTCTACCAGCAGATCTTAACGTTACGAGTCAATGACAATTACAATAAGTTTTGATTGTTTGTTAAAGGGAATATAGCACCTTGGGAAAAGTAAGTATAATGATGGTGAAGAATGCCCTGATTACGGTCCTGGCATTCATTTTTGCGAAAAAAGTCAGAATTTGTTGTAATTTGAAAAATTTAATAAATGTTTACAGTTGACGTTGACAACGAATCTGCGTCACCAAACAGTCTGTGACGTCCACAAGTGAGGCATCGAAGGCAAAAATTGTCTCCTTAATCAAATGCGTAAAACGTAAACAACTGCGTTCGCTGGTTCCTGACTCGCAAATAATATTGAACGCGATTACAAATGTGTTAATGTTTGCACTGGGGTCTATTCTAAGCATCTTTTAGTAATTGTTTAATAGGAAATCAACTAACAATTGACAGTGATAGTTACTTAAAATTATATCCACACCAGAGTGAATTCGTCCAATGTGTGATTAGGCCATGGAGTGAAATTCATTAGTTAGCACTGCATATGCTTCTATTGCGGAAGATATTAAAGCTACCGGTAAGGAACACCCATCAACAGTTGGGCCCTTTGAAGACCTTTGTCTGTATTATTTTCAAATGGAAATCCAATGAAAATTCACAAAGTCACGGCCAATCATGTTTTTGGGAAAACCGAACTTCTCGCAAACAACTCAAACTGTCTTATATTTGTTGATGTATCGCATGAACATTGACCAGCCACCCTTCAACGCATATTTCAACTCACGAAGTATATGTATGTAATGTTTAATTGGAAATCGGTTCACAATTGACAAAAATATTTATTTCTAACATATCCACCAGAGTGAATTTTCCCATTGACATTGAGTGAAATACATTAGTTAGTAGGTACTGAATATTCTTCTATTGCGGAGAATATTGCAGCTTCTGGTTCGAGCTACCCATCAACAGTTGCCAGTTGGGCCTTTTGAAGACCATTGTCTGCATTATTTTCAAATTGAAATCCAATGAAAACTGCAAAGAAAATTGACATTCATTTCAAAATGATCAAGTCAATACCTTTCGGTGCGGACGCCCCGGAACGCCCGACGCAAGGTAACTGAAATACTGTTGCGGGAGGGTTTCAAAAGCGAAAACTAAAGTGCGGTGGAAATCACAGTGGAGTAACCAACTTATACGTATGCGAACGTCACGAAATTCTGAACAATATGCCAAAATATGCCAACGGTTTCTGACGTTCAACTCAGCAACTAGGTCGTTTTGGAAGGAAAATATTTCAGATTTAGAGGTTTCTCAGTACACCCGACAATCTGGCTATCTCAGTTAAAAACTAATGTTACAGGTGCTTTATTCCCTTTAACCGACTATACGGACAGAAATCGGCGCCTGGGCTGAATTAAAGTTTGTATGCAAAATATGATGAATTTACAATAAATTTTGGTGTAGTTTGTCGATTTAAAGCAATAACTCCACTTTTGTGGGAAATTGTGAATAATTTCCTTTAACAACTTAAATATTGTAGAAAAAATACAAAAAGACGAAGGCCATGACTCCCAGCCCCCTGTCTCTGCGTCTATAACTCTTTTCCTCCCAAATATAGACTAGGTAAACGTCCTTCTTCTTTGGTTGTACAATTACATACATGTCTTTTATTTTTGCCATACAAGTCAATTTTATTATTTGACCAATCGTCCACATACTATATTTTGCAAATGTATTAAGCTGTTACATAAATTGATGCGCCACTTATACTCGACGGCAAATTGCAGGTAGGCAGCACTCTTTATTTAACTCGACGTCTGCTTTGTATATGTACCACAGCGGTCCTATTGAGTATTCCTGTTTCCTATAACAGTGATTAGGGGTGTGCAGCGCTGGGGGTCTGAGCGATTGAGTTGCATGGGTGCTTCACCGCTGTGTTCCAGATGCGGCTAAAAATAGCACAACGCAGTGATGAGGAGTGGTCGCGCTAGCCATCTGTTCGGCGATGTTGAATAATACCAAATATCCTTTCGTCAAGTGCGGCACAACGAACTAACGAAATGCCAGCTGGACGAGAATGACAAAAGTGGCGCCGGATTAAAGTGACATGTACAAACTGGCGCAGTCACGTTCATCCTTTGCAGATCAGCATGCGGCTAAAAGCGCCGCAGTTACCACCGGCGCCAACGTACGCCTAATATATGGATGCGGGCGCC
Source organism: Semibalanus balanoides (assembly GCA_014673585.1). Classification (NCBI taxonomy): domain Eukaryota; kingdom Metazoa; phylum Arthropoda; class Thecostraca; order Balanomorpha; family Balanidae; genus Semibalanus; species Semibalanus balanoides. Next base: position 12,372 of record VOPJ01005949.1, read on the forward strand.
GGATGACCGGGAACAGCGGTGCGCCACTTTTTTGCCACCGCTGCGCCCACAGATGGACGTGATCGGCGGACGCCGCACTCGTGGCGGTGGTGGCGCAGCGCGCTGAATGTTGTGCTCGGCCTCAGCTGGTGGAATAAGCTCAGCTCTTGGGCTTCCTCACTGAGGCGGGAGATGCCACCAGAAGAAACTCCAGCCGTTGCAGGTTCTGGTCCATCAGAGGGTAGGCGTGAGATGCCTCCCTGGTCTCACTGAGGCGGGAGAGGCCACCGGAAAAACTCCAGCCGTTGCAGGTTCGGGTCCATCAAGGGTAGGCGGGAGATGCCTCCCTGGTCTCACTGAGGCGGGAGATGCCACCAGAAAAACTCCAGCCCGTTGCAGGTTCTGGTTCCATCGAAGGGTAGGCCGGGAGGCGGTCCACACGGTAGCAGAACAGGCTCCGCAGCGGTCCCAAACGAACTGCAGCCCACCCACGTGAAGAAGTATGCGCCGCGGCGAAGCTCGGCGCAGCACGCAAGGACTTCCTTACGCAGCGCACGGCTCACCGCAGACAGGGTCGTACACATCCAGCGCATGGCTGTTTGGCTGTACGGTCCGGAGGCACGGCGCCTCCGCCCGTGGCTGGTCCAGTGCGCCCAGATGAACGTTAGCCGCCAGATTTGTGTCGGGACAATCGTGTCTGGCTAGTTGAAGGCGTCTGATCCCGACTGCCACCTGCGCGGCGGCCGCCGAGCTCGTGGGGCCTGCACCTGTCCCGGGTCGTGCCTGCTGGGTGGTTCGATTTCGTCATCACCTCACGACGTTCAGCGGGTGACCAGATGTCCCCGACTGTTTATTTACCTGTCAAACCCTGCCCTGTGTCCGCTGCAGAACGAGTCGGGGAGAAAAACCCGTCGTGCGTCCGCTGCCCGGACGGTGCTCAGCCCTCGCTCGCTAATTACGGAGTCGAGATAAGAGTCGAATACAGCCATCCCATTCAAAGTGTTGATGCACCTGTTGACAGAAGCAGGCCGCAAGCGCTGATTTGTAGTCCGACAACGCCCAGGTGGTAACACACTGACGGCGATGGCAGTGGAGGTGTCACCAGCCGCGGCTGTAACAGGCAATCAACACAACTGGGGCAGGGGAGGAGAGACAGACTCCCAGCAGACCGCGGCAGCTATCGACACCTCCGATTGTCGACAGGGCCCGAGAGCTCCGCCTCACAGTCCAACAGCTCGGCTTCTGTTCAATTCATTCCTGCCGAAGGGTCCTGCGGTCCTGCGGTCCTGTCCTGCGGAAGAAATTCCGACGCCAGACTAGGCGCTGGACTGGGTCTCAGCTCCGTAGGTGAACTCCTCAGCTTTCCACAGACCCAGAGGGGTAGTCTATCCACAAGGGCGGTACATCTCCTTTGAACCTGCCCCTGAGCTGTGTCATCCGCAGGCCCTGAGGGAGCGTTCCTGTCCAATACGGCGGTACACCTCCTGTGTACTTGCCTCTCTCTGAGGTGGGCCCGGTGGCGGAAGCGGCCGCGCTGGTTTACATCTGGGATGTGGGGCGGCGCCCTTGAAGCTCGGCCCGCGGCGCCGCTAACCCGACCGATGTTTACAGAAAAAACGCCGCCGTGGAAATAGCCGGCGGCGATTGTGCGGAGAGGAGGGCTGGGTGGCGTCCCGCGGTGAACAGGGAGTAGGCCGATCACACACGACGGTGATGACGGGGACATACGACAGGAGGCAATGACGTCGGCTATAAGGGAGTACCGAGTACGGAACAGCTATAAGGGGGGGGGGGGCAACTGGCGCTCGGTTTGCAGATGCCCACGGAGATTTCAACACAAAGTCATGACATAAACAATATAACAATGTAAAAAGCTGCACAAGCATGTGTAATATTAAGAATGTGTGGTATTTGTATGTTATCAGTGAAAATAACAATATAATGTTCAGTAAAATGTGCATGTGTAATGTGTATTCAAGCTGTCATGCTGAAAGCAATGCACCATGATGGACAGTTCACGCCAAGGAAGTATGTCATGCACCTGCTATTGGTGGCGGTGTCGTAGGGAGCAAAGTAACACACTTATTCTGGCATATGGGTGCGCTGTGCACTGTGCAGTGCTTTCTATCGGATACGAGCCATGTGATTTTAGTCAAGTTCGTAATGTGCTCTTAAGTGTAAATAGTTTGTAAAAGAGCTTTCAGTTGTACTTCGCAGGTCTCCCTCCCCATTCCCCAAACACCATCATATGGCTGCACCTAAATACGCACAAGGCCAGAGGTCTAAAGTGCAACTTGACTACCCGCGGTGGGGGACAAATAAGCGTGGTCCAGCAGCACTCCAGGGACAAATCACGCTTCGATCGACACAAAAATCCCCGGATTCAGTCCATGATTTGAACGAAACCCGCCGCAAATGCCTGCGAGTGCGAACGCTGGTTGGTCGAGGAACATTGGTTTTTAACAAGATTGACAGCTAATCCTGTTTCTATCTTGCATATGTCCCAAAAAGTTTTTTTTACGCATTAATCTTCAGTATTGCATGGAAAAATACCAGGGGTGGTTTAGGTGCTCGTAAAATGAGCCTATCATACGTTACCTGTGCCTACTCGCGAGTTTTCAGTTGTACTTCGCAGGTCTCCCTCCCCATTCCCCAAACACCATCATATGGCTGCACTAAATGCGCACAGCACAAACTACAACTGCTGTTTATCCGATCCCTGCGTCTGTTAGCCACTCTGAAGTGTGCCAAAACGTCACTGAGATATTCTCCAGTGCTGATCTGTATTTTCAGCCCGGACTAGTCGTCACCTGATGCCTCTGCCGACTGATAACTGTTGTTTAACCCCGAAAACTTGAACTGGCGCTGTCCGAGCCTAACGCTGTAGTCTAAAACTGACGTGTTATCCGACTCTAACGCGGTGGCGTATTTAAGGGAGGACATGGGTGCCATGCCCCCCTGGCGCTGAAATCGCGTTCCAGAATATGTTGTAACCACTTGGCACGGACACCATTTGTGTGTAAATGTCAAGATAACCAGGACAAAGTTGTTTTACTGATAATGCAAGCGGTTTTATAAGTATTGCCTATACACAGGTTCTCGGATTTATACATTGTGACTTGTGCTTCTAAAGCATGTGCCCCCCGCCCTTGGCTGATTTCAAAATACGCCATTGCTCTGACGTTATGACATCAAACTACTAAAACATCCCGAGACCGATTCATAATTTCTGAGACCACCTCCAGCAAAATATCAGCTTTTCTTCAGCTTCTATTCTGACAGCTTTGTTGGGGTGAGAGCGGGCGCGGGAGACGAGTGGATGTAAATAATCAATAGGCGACGCGCTCCCAGCCGCTCGGCAGACTTAAGTCGACAAAATATCCGCGCCGACGAGCACATTCGGAAGTTTCGAACTGAATCCGACTGCATTCCGTACCGACAAGTTTTAATTAAACGAGAGAGTCGAATTAAATCAGACGCTGATGAAATCGGCCCTAATATCCATCAAAGCATAATATCACGAGATTGCCCAATTTCCATGGAGAACCGTGCATCCGTTTTCTAACGTTCGGCTCGGCGTAAATGTATGAGTAATATGTAGTGATCGAAAACAGCTGCAGTTCCGCCCATTTCGCGGCAAGGTGAACGTGCACTCGAGTATAAACGCTGATGACTTCTAATCAAGATGCGAGGCAGCTGCATAAAACAATGAGCGCCGGGCCAATTAGTTTCTACAGATTCTAAGCGCGTTATTAGGGCTGGGTTACGACCCCACTCAATGCGCGGTTTTATCAGCGATGTAAGGCTATCGCTGAGAGGTTCATGATGAAATAAATCAATGAATATCACTTGTACTTAATAACTGAATTACTACACGTGCCAAATACCTAAGCAAATACAAGGAACTACAGACCGCACGTGGCTCACTGTGTTGAGAGGAATCATCGGTCCATTTATCTGTGATAAATCATGCTATGTAATAGCTTTGCACAAGGAACGGCTGAAGCGATCCGTTCGAATGCAATAGCTGTGCGGATGCCTTGTGTGGCCATCAGGCGATCTTGGTCTTCATTAACAGATCAGCCGGCCCGTGAACAGGTCAGGCTTCATAAACAGAACAGCATCCGAGCACTGCTTATTATTGTTGTTCACCGTCTCATGTGATGGAGAAGCTGGCAATAGTCGAACAAGGCTACAGCTAGCATGACCAGCTGTGCGTGTTACCAGGTATAAACCCGGATATGCCACAATCCTAGGCCAGCATGGTTTATTCTGTGACGAGAAATTTGACAGAAAGTCATTAGATTGGGATAATATTGTGCTCGATCTGTGAGGCTCGATCTGTGAGGAATGTGGCGGCCGAAAGTCGGATATGATGGCACATGCATGCTTTGTCGCAAAGCATAGGTATACATTCGAGGTATTTAACGACTGTCTGCTGACTTTATCTATATGTGTGGGCTTCACTGCCCTTGGATGATGATGAAATTAAAATAAACTAAGCTGAACTAGACTGTCAATAGGAAATATTAAGTTACAGACTAGCAAGTCGGCAATATCGTGCGCTACATCCAGAACAACTAACATTACGGCGGAAAATACACTTTAACCAGACCTACAGTCAAGCAAAAATGCGCAATGAAGAGGGCGAACTATATAGTTAGAAGCAATAAATGACGTTTCTTAACTTCAACAATCATAAAATCAAATATGTGTATGGTTCCTAAAACACATATAAGCATGATAGTAAAATAAATATGAAAAGAAATAGTAAAAGACAACATTGTAAAAGAAAACCGAAGCCATCTGTGGAAGTATTCAATTTTTGCTGCAAATCGCCCGGTGATCAACACGAAGTCGGGCTGGTTCCGCTGGGACACGCTGTTGGGTCCCACCAGTCCCAATCAGTGGGACGGGGTCAGTCTGAGAGAGCCACCAATCCCAGGCCAGCCACGATTCCTGTCGGAGCGTGACATGATTCGGCAGACAGGGGCGGTCCTGCTCCCTCAGGGTGGTCCCCTACCCTCCCTGTCCCTGCCTCCTCCTGTCCCACCTACTCCTGCTCCCTCAGGGTTGTCCCCTGTCCCTCCCTGTCCCTGCCTCCACCTGTCTCATTTATCCCTGCTCCCTCAGGGTGGTCCCCTACCCTCCCTGTCCCTGCCTCCACCTGTCCCACCTACTCCTGCTCCCTCAGTGTGGTCCTCTGTCCCTCCCTGTCCCTCCCTGTCCCTGTCTCCACCTGTCTCACCTACTCCTGCTCCCTCAGGGTGGTCCTCTGTCCCTCCCTGTCCCTGCCTCCGCCTGTCCCACCTGTTGGTCTGACCGCGGCCGGTACGGAAAGTACTGGTACTGAGACATCTCCATACTGGGTGGAGCGACGAACTCCTGTACCGGGTACATGGCCATGGCGCGGCCCAACGATCACAACCCGCGGGGCACTGAAGGTCACTGCTGCCGGTCACTGCCGGTCACTGCCGGTCACTGTAGGTTACTGCCGGTCACTGTCGGTCACTCCGTGTCACTATGGATCACCGCGGGCCACTTTGGGTCACTTCAGGTCACTGCAGGTCACTTCAGGTCACTTCAGGTCACTTCAGGTCACTTCAGGTCACTGCTGGTCACTTCAGGTCACTGCAGATCACTGCGAGGCACGCGTCGTCGGTGCCACTGGGGGCCCTCACTCCTGCAGTGGCGGAGGCTCGCGGCGGCCGGCACTGCTCTCTCTCTGGGGCGGCAATCACAGCTCACGGGTCACAAGTCACGGGCGCGGCAGGTGATTGTCACGGACGCGGCAGGTGAGTGTCGCGCGGCGGGGGGCGGACGCGCGCGCCGGCGGCGGTGATCTGCCGACGGCGGCGGGATGGCGGCCATGGGTGGCGCGGCGCGGCCGCCACTGCGCCCGCCGTCCAGCCGGACCGCCGCAGAGGCGGAGTCTGCAGCCTTATCTCTGCGGCGATCGGCGCAAATCAGGTTCCAGCGACGACCACGGCCGTCCACCGCGATGCCCCCCGTCACGTGACGGGCCGGCGGCGGACAGTGGACGCAGTCAGCGCGCCGCCACCGCCGCAGCCGCGCCGCCGTCCGGCCGCCGCGCGCGCGATGTGCCGATTTTTGCCGTCGTTTTCTGGTGCGTTGGCGGTGGTGCGAGGCCGGGGGTCAGCAGTACCAGCTAGTCATGACCGTACCGACGGAGCAACACCGCCTTACACCGCCTTCCACCGGCGTTCGCCGCCGTCCGCCGCCGACCTCACGATTCTGTCGCCACTTTTACGGCTGGTTCGCCGCATTTGTCGTCCAGGGGCGCTTTGGTGCGGCCGGCTCTATAATCAGTTGGCTTTTTATCAGCTGAACACGGTCATGATCGTACGTGAAAAGTTTTATCCGTTTTTGTCTGGCCGTTCGCCGGCGATTGTCCACGTTTCGGATGCGCACGCCGGCGTCGGATGGCAGATGCTAGGCGGAATCCTGAGCCGGCTCTTCACAGCTGACGACCATAGGCATTACTGCGTTTTTGGGTCATGAGTGGATAGAGCGGGCTTAATGTTCATTAGCGGCGCAAAATCGGCAGGCTCTTGCTACCAGCGCAGTGGTGTTTGAGTGCCAGAGCAGATCTGCTCGAGTTAGCAGCAGCTTAAGCGTCACCGCTGAATGGAATCGGGATACGTAGTGACGAGAGTTGCCATTAAATGTGCTTACAGTATTATGCTCGTCACATGGTGTTACTAGCTATTCCGTCGTTCATCATTTCTATCGGGATCTCCTCCCATATACATGTCAGATTATTCAGCTGCATTTGCAACGTGAAATACAATACTGAAAAAAGTTATCATAGCGAAATATTTTTCCATCACAGTTGAAAAAATCAGCTTTGCTTCTGCATTCAAGCTACATCTGTAAATGCACGTGACCACTACAAAAGCAGTAACAAGTTACTTTCATTTTCAGTGTAATCTTAATTTCTACGATACAACTTAACTTCATCGAGTTAGATCAGGGGCGTAGGAACTCATTTGAAGTTGGGGGGGGGGGGCAAAAGGCATTTAAGTCGATTATTTCCATGCAACGTTTCATAAGGCGTAAAATGTTTAAAATCCAAAATTTGGGGGGGACGGGCAGTTGCCTGCCCCTGGCCCCCGGCCCTACGCCTATGAGTTAGAATTTCCTCACGCTAGCTACGTCTTTGTTCGCTTTTTAAGTTCCCCCACATTCACCACCGGTTTTTTTTTTTGGGCCCTTTGGGGCCGGAAAATATGTTTCCCTGAAGCAGATTTTAATTTAGATGTCTGTTTAATATCATCTGTAGAACTTGCGTCCGCATATTTCAGGTCGATTAAGTATTTTATATATGCTTAAGTGTTTTTTTTTACTTCTTACCGTTTGTGTTGTACCTACAGTTATGACGCGGCCTCCTCCGAAGCAGGTGATTGTCAGGCATCGGCTCTAGACGTCATGCTGTTCAAACTATGTCTGTTTTAAATTGTGAATGTTTACAACGAAATTCTTGTATCAGAATGTCATTTTGTGGCCTCCCAAATTGAGCGACTGGATCCGCCCCTGGGGGTTCCTAAGCTGTTAAGCGTCTCATCATTTTTGCTAACCAACTGGATTATACCTACTGTTTAAAATGGCGCCTGGAATGCATAAAGCCACTCACACGTGCTCGCACCTTGCAAAAAACATGGTGGGCATGGAGAAAGAAGGTGGCTTTGCCATTAACAACTTGTTCTAGAACTAAAAATACCTTAGATTAACTAGCCTTATTTCACCTAGACGACTGGATTTACATAACTTATAGGGACAGGCTCCTCCTAAAGCATGAAGACGACCAATCAGAGTTGAAAACAGTAAAACGTATTTTCGACATTCCGTCGGCTTCCTAACGTGGTGTTATCAAGCAAAATAAACTGAAGATATTTATTTTGTTCCTGGCGTCACACTGCTACTGACGTCAAAGAAAAGACCTTTTTTGTAACACAAATGTACTGGATTTCTACATAGTCATAGCTATAATAAATTACTTCTGCACTGTTAGGTGAGATTCCGCGTCTTCAACTGTTGCTGCCATGCACAAGCGGAACTTTATGAAATCGCTCGGGGGGGGGGGCTCCTAAATTGTAATTTTATAGATTTTGGAACTCATTTCTTACCATGCAAACACCATAGGTCAAAATGCTTAAATTGAATCATTGGGGGGGGGGGCTCGGGCACTCCCCAGGAGATATAAAGTTCCACCCCTGCTGCCATGACAACCGTTGCCGCCCTGGTGTACTGCCAGTCAGGGGCGGATCCAGGATTTTCATTGAAGGGGGCAACAGGCCAGAAGGGCGCATTTTCCGACACTTGACGGAGGCGCCATGGTCAATCATGAGGAGTGGCAAGGTTTTAACCCTCGCCCTGGTGTGGGGTCACTTTGACCACCTTCCCCGAGTTTTTTTTTCCGGAATAGTAGGAAAATGGCGGCGAGCAGCGCAGGCAGATTTGTATAGCTGTTTGGGCATCAATTGTTCACACTTTCTAAAAAAAATACTTCAGGCCATCTCAGGTCAGGTCACCAGGTCACGTCAAGTGACCTTGTCTTCCAAAATGTTTGGTGATCGTGCCAAAGCCACAGTTTTTGTCTAAGAGACTTGAAACTTGCAGGATTTCATACAATCATAAGGACCTACAATTGGGGAATCTCTGGTTTTGTACATCGGTGACCCAAGGTCAGGTCCATTTCCTGACCACCCCATTTTAAGTGAACAGGAAAATAAGCAAATGCTTCCTTTTCATATATGCATCGGATCAGGCTGATTCTTTCAGAACCATGTTATTTTAGCTTATTCTTGATGACCAGGGTGGCGGGTGCAGTTACTGTTCAGTAATCTCTGCAAGGTCATATGAGGTCATCTGAGGTATACAGCAATGATCTGCTAATAACTCTTGATAAAATAAAGATAGGGACGAGCGGAGGACAACACTGTGTTTTTCTCGTCTGACCGCGTCGCCTCATATGCTACATAATCCACCTGGGTCAGCAAATGGCCTTGACGTGAGGTCAAATTTTGAAAATGACCTTTAAGGTCACCAAATATATAGATCAAAGCGCCTCGAAAAGACAAAGACGATGGTGCAAAAATTAATTTTCGTTTTGTTCTTAGATAAAAAGCTATTTAGGAAAAAGGTTTTACCAAAAGCGGGCACTTTAAATCTTTGATGACATCTTGCCCAGGTAACAATACCGTTGTAACAACCGTTGTGAAATCAAGATGTAATTTTACGTTTTTAACAAGTTGCAACAAACGTCGTGGATGTTGTGAAGAAAAAGTTGTATAAACGTTGCTGTTTAAACGGTTACAGCAGATTATTCGTGAACGATGTCACAACTTTGTTCTAGTAACTTGGGAAGGAACAGCTCGCAATGTGGTACAATCATCTAAATTGAGCATATTCACGCATCTTACTAATATAAGATCGACACCCACGTAAGTAACGTTAGCTATGCTTGTCAAGGTACACGTTTTGTAGAACGTTTGTTTTCACGTTTTGTGAGCGTTACAAGGAAGCGTGGCCGACAACGTTCCCTTGGAGTCTACAAAATTAAAGTACCTATCACAACAGTTGTGTTCTTGTGTTACAACCTTGTCACAACGTAGCGACAACGTCAAATTGTTAGCTGGGTGGTGCCTAAGCTGTTGACCTGAGTTCAATTTTGAGAACACCTCAGTCGATTGTATTTTTCAAGAGCTTTTGATTGCTGTTTTCCGTTTGTTCTTAGCTATCACAGTTCACGAGATATTTTGGGGTTATTTGAAGCGAAGTCCTAAAACTGGAAAATTTGACCTTTGATGGCGTCTGGTGACCTCAATATGAGCCTGAGCCAAAACTGCTCTTTGAAACTTCGAATGTCCATGTCGCGAGCTTTCAGACACCTTTTTTTCGCGTCCATTTAGTTTTCGAGTTAGACGCGGAGGGGGTCATTCCCCATCCCCCCCCCATCATGGCGAAGTTGTCTCGGAGGCCCATCGGGGCACGGGTTAAACATTGTTTTCCAAAGGGATGCTTTCAGTGACAGCANGCAGATAGAAGGCTCTCAGAGACAACCTTCTCTAGGATCTTGGAGCATGTAGAAGGCTCTCAGAGACAATCTTCTCTAGGATCTTGGTGTAGAGTGGGAGGAGAGACACGGGTCTGTAATTTTCAGGGAGCTTTTTCGAGCCCCTTTTAAAAACCGGAATCACATTTGCTTGTTTCCAGACGCTAGGAAATACACTAGTGTTGACAGAGATTCTACAGATAATATCTAGTGGCACGGCCAGTTCATCAGCACACTCTTTCAGGATCCTGGCGCTAAGTCCATCGGGGCCGCAGGCCTTGTGAGCGCTCAGCTCGTGCAACAAAAACGAGATCCGGCCCTGGGTTAGCAGAAAAGTATCTAGCCCCGGGGGCGCCTAGCGGCAGTGGACGTAGGAGCAACGTTGAAAGGGGATTGAGAACTTCAGGGCAAAGACACGAGGTTCAGACAGTTAGCGCGCTCCTCGTCAGACTTAAACACGTTACCATTCCACTCCAGGACAGGTGACAAGTGTGAGGTAGATTTCAAGTTTTTGATGAATGACCAATACCTCTTAGGATTGTCCTTGAACTCACGTACCAATCCTAGCAAATGTTCGTGATATTTGACGTCTGTGCGAAGCTTAAAATCGTCTCGAAGTCTAGAATGAGCAGCGACGTTGTCCTCAGAAGGGTGACACTTTTTTGCGGGGCTTCTGCCGCCGCTTCCTTCTCAGCGCAGGAGATCACGTGCAGCTCGGTCAAACCACGGCGATACTTCTGGGAGCTCAATTCATGGGCACTGTGATCAGTGACGCAGCAATACAATGTCGTAACAGACTCACAGCACGTCGACATCGAGAACAACTTTAAAAAATATCCCAGGGAATAAGGGCTGAGGGCCCTAACGCTAGCCGATAAAATCAGCATCTTGTAGTTATAAACTCTGGACGCGGGTGGCAGGGGAAGGCAGCAACCGCACTTGACGCGTGAACTGCGTCCAGCACCGCCAGTTGGTCAGAGGCGAACACTTTGTCCCGAACGTCGGACACGACCGCGCCGCCGTAGGAGACTGCGAGATCCAGTGTGGCCTCCTCTCTGGTCGGCAAGGTCACCGACTGCACCGCTCCGCATTCGGTGACAGCGTCAATGAACTTGAGATAAGGCAGATAATTATTTTCACATTTTTTTCAACCATTACCTAGCATATTTACTTGATTCTATTAACGATAAGTAATATCACGCACGCTGTGTGTTTGCGTTGATCTTGAATTGTCGAACACTTTCGGTCAACATTATCATATTGGATCAGACTTTGGATCAGACATATGGTTTAAAAAATCTTACTGCCACTATTACTTACCAACGATTTATTAGTTGTCATATAATTGCCAAAGTTTATTGTATAAAGTGTCCTATATCATATTAATTGACATATTTACCTAGTTAAACATCTGGTTGTCAAGTAAAAAATATACTCTAAGTAACATTATTCAAAAATTGTCATACCCATGCCCATTACCCGCCCATTACCCATGAAAAGTCTAAAAATGCAAACCCAACCCAGATAATCGGAATTGGCAACATTTATCGCAAAGTAATAGGCTTCATAAAGCCATCTAGCGGCGAATATTTAATCCATGGATAGTATCACAGAATAGGAAAAGCTGAATATTTCACGTGATATTGCGTTTTTAGAATCAGCTGGCGCTCAGGTAAAAGCTGTTATTTTGTTATACATAATGGCATATAGCTGGCGTATGAAGCTGAAGAGCAGTTAAAGCGGAAACAATTCAATAAATGGGAAATGAATCAGCTATACGCAACGACAACTAGATGCAAGTATCTAAATACTAGACCAATGCTAGTCTATGCCCTAAAGTACGCCATCAAGACCATATATGGGCAGCCATGCAGTCAGCTGCTTGTCGTGGATGCGTACTTACGCATAAAGGTGGGTTGGTAAGACCCAGGGCCGCCCCAGGGCCCAGGGCTCAGCGTCCTTCGTGAGCAGTGGTGCAGAACGTGATCTGCCCCGGCTCAGCGTCCTTCGTGGGCAGTGGTGCAGCACGTGACCTGCCCCGGGGCTCAGCGTCCTTCGTGAGCAGTGCAGCACGTGACCTGCCCCGGCTCAGCGTCCTTCGTGAGCAGTGGTGCAGCACGTGACCTGCCCCGCCTTGGGTAGAGCGGAGAGAGTCAGGAGGGTACAGAAGCACGGACAGGCCGACGCCACAGGGTGTGAGGCAGATGGGACGGCTTCAATAAAATACAGGAACGGTCTGATGTAATCAGTCGACGATATACGGGCCTGTACAGGACCTGGCCGCACCTGCTGCATACAAAGCAGCATGAGAGTGTAGGTGGTGTGTCCGCAAGGGCTCCGCCACGGGTTTGAAGTTGGGGGGGACGTGGACTCATGAGGTCAACGAGATATGGGGCCTGAGCAGGGGCGCAGCCAAACTCTCAGAAGGGGAGTGGGTAAATCAGTTATGGTGTCGCCCCACCATTTTTGCCTCTGAATATTGAAAAACTATAGCGGATTTGGGCCACTTTATTTTGCAAGACCTCCTTTTTAAAACTTGTATGAAGCTGGATTAGACCAGATCCTCAAAGATCCTGCAGAGAGGCGAATGAACAAGGCACATAGCCAGGATTTCGTCGGGGAGGGGGTGGCGCCTCAAAAAGGGTCCCTTTCCCGAGCGCCCCCCCCTTCGAGTTCTCCGAAACTACTAAAAACTGATCTTAAAAAAATGTACAAACGAATTTCGATAGCCCTGGAAAGTTTTAAATTGAACTATAATATTGTGGACCTCTGGGTCACCGATTGACGTCACAGGTCACGTCAAATAAAATATGTTTGATCGGTCATGTACTGTGCTCGATGGATGGGCTTGTTGTGCGATATTAACCCTCGCCCGGTGTTAGGGCAAGATCACTGCGTGACCGTGTATAGGGTGTCGACCTTCCTTGGCGTTTTAGCTCCTTAAATTGAAGCTGGAGCTTCGATTAAAAAACGAGCGTTGTTGACTTGTGACGAGAGAAGCCATTGGACATTCTGAACTTTAAAGGTCCTGGGTCATTTTAGGTGAACTTGAGGTTCATGGCAAAGCCAAAATGATTGTCAAATCGTAAATATTGTAAAATGAGAACTTATAGAGCTCAAAATAAAAGAACATCAACAAAATGTTAAATAGAAGCCAAAATGTAAATCCAGCATCACAAAATAATTCTAAAACTGCCAATTAATAAAAGTTCATGTTTCAGGTCATCTGAGGTCAGATGACTCGGTAACCTTTTGGCAGCCACCGATGACCCCAGTGGAACAGATAATCATAGTTATATGAATCCCAGAAATCGAAACAGCGTCACACTGCACTTTAAACGGACAGAGACAAAAAGACATCTGCAGAATCATCGGAGGTCAGTGACCTCCGTGTTGACCTCTGAAAGGTCAAATCCGAGATCGCAATCTCTTGCAGAAGCCACAACTTGATCACCTAGAAACACCTTTTCATATGCTCCACTGAACAACAAACATTCGGAATGCCAACAATGCAGCATGTTTCAAGGATCGTTTACTACGGGACGCCGGTTTCGCAAACACGGACCTTGAGAAAACAGTCTGTCAAAGGTCATTGGTTTCATACGGGTTAGAAGTTGCATTTTATAAAACCCATTTTAAATTGATGCAAAGTAGCAATACTTGAAGTTTCATTGTGATCTGTTGACGTTTACATGGAGTTATTCTGGAAAAAACCATGGGGGTGGGCATCACCCCTACACTTGGCGAGGGTTAAACGTTAATACAGTTGGACATCGGATATGTTTCGTGTCCTGAACTTCTTAGTACCATTCTAAGCTGCAAGGCGGATCAACAGGGGGCAAAGGGGCCATTTCCCCAAAGGTCACTGAGACTATGTTTTGCCCCCCCCCCCCCAATCGTCGGAGATACAGCTGTAAAATTGCTTTTGCAACAGTCAAAATACAGCCATCCACAGTGAAAACTCGAAAATTTCGCGCCGCTTCGCGGCATGATACAAAATACGCAATTGTTTAATGATAGAAATTTGAAAAATGGGAAAATGAATTAATTAAGCGTCTGGCAGTGCCCAAAAACCCCAATAAACAAAAAAAGCGTCTGGCACTCTTGGCGGTACCTATTTGCAGGCCCCAGGTCCCACTCCCCTCATTAAATATGAACTTTCAAGTGGGCTCAATGTTAAGCTAGTCTGCCGATTTCCGAAAAATGGTGACCCGCGAATGCAGAGACGCGGACCATCGGCACCAGGAAGCTGCTTCTGCGGTGTCCAAGTTGCTGGACCAAAATGCTAATAGTGGAACCAGGTCAGGACCATCTACCCAAGCCATTTCGTCCCAGGACCCAAGCTCCTCCAGATCCGCAGGGACTATTTATGTGCGGAAAGCCGTTCTGCCACTCGCTGTTTTCAAACCATTTTCACAGTTGGTTGATACCAATTGTATGTTGCAGTTCGGTGCATATGTAGGTATAAAGTTATTATTACCCCATATACCTAAGTTATTAAGCACTTGCTGCCATCGGTCATCGTGATTTACTATCCGAAGAGTTGATTTATTAAAAACTAAATTAATTTCAATATTTTGCATCATACCGAGATGTGCAACCAGGCAATAGGGGTTATCTGGAGTCTGGTTCCAATGTTAAATTTTCGTTTTCCACGACCTAAAATAAAACTTTGTACGCCGCTTCGCGGCGTCACTATCGGTCGCCATCCGTCATAACGAAGCCATCGCCTATCGTTTTCGGTTCATGTAACGGTGAAGTTGAATGAAAGTACGTTAGCTTTTTGTTCTCTACAATGCCAAAACACCTATATTTCTGGATTTTCAGGCGACCGTACCAATTTTGCGCCGCTCTCGCGGCGTTAAATAAAAAATTAATTATTTCCTTTTTCGATATCCAAGGAAGTCGAAAAAACTAACACAAATAAAAAAAATCGTGTGGTTGCCAAAATTAAGTGGGACACCGCGGAAGAAAATATCAGAAGTTGGGGGATAGGTAAGGTCCCGCTAAAAACGGTTTTTGTCCCCCCCCCCCCCCAGACGGCCGGCTGGATCCGCCCTGCTAAAGCTGTTGATTGATCTAAAGTCAGATCAAGTTCATCCAAAGTCACGAGTTTAAACTGCAGATTACGGTCATTAGGCGTTGTAGTAGATATGTTTGTATTGTTGTTCGTCTAGAACGCAAAAAAATGACGCTAGAACATTTATTTCTTCCATAACAATACAAGTAAAAACCAAAAACATTTCTTTATGCATGGTAATGTTGTAGACGTGTTCGATTTTTTACTTTGAAAGGTCTTAAGTCAGTCATTTTTGACGATATCGACTTAAAAATTTGGTACACAAATTCACCTGACACCTTTTAATCATTGTATTCCAACTGTGTGACAATTGACTTGTTTCGAAAAAAAATTTATAAAAATACTTTCAATTTCTCAAAATGTATAGAATTCAATAAAACTCGGAAATCCGAGGTTGCAGTTTGAAAGCCGAGTCTTAGTACCAGTCAATGATTATCTACCAATTTAATTTATATAACAAAATGTGCTTTTTGACAGCGTTTTCCGCAAAATCCTATATTTTCAACAAAAACCGCGGAACATGACTCACTCAAACGTTGTTTTCCGGCTTGACCCGTACCTCATAACCCTCAGCGTCTTCTTTGGCTAACATCAAGAGCGTCAATTGATGACAGAATTAAAAGTTTTGGTGACGATTACTGCTTTTGGCTTAGGGAGATATTTACCAAATACGGGAAAGGACAACAAATATAACTCCCTAGTAATTTGTGGAATTGCGGGCCGGTGGAGCGCGCGCGAAATTTGGAACTCTCATGCCTGTATATCATTTTTTCCTCTATGACTCTTTTTATTTTTTGTTTAACCACGGACCTACTGGGCCTCGCGATTTTACACGCCCCTAACTTGGAGGAACGGGGGGATATGTGTTATGAAGTCCCCATTCTAAATCGGTTCGCTATGGAACGTAGATTCCAAACAAAAAACAATTATTTCGAAACGTCGTCAAAATCATGTATAACTATCGTATTTTTTTCGCTAGTCAAAGTTGAGGACAACAGAAGACATCAAAGGTCAAATTTTTCAGTTAAAGAAATTAGCCCCAGAAACCCCATAGATCTTCGGAAATATGCTACATAGGATCAAACGAAAACAAAAACGAAAGCTCTAGAAATACCTAACACTTCATTTCCTTCAAAATTTAGCTCAGTTAAATAGTTTAGGTTCTAAAGGTTTATTACAAGTTGAAAATTTAAATTTAAATGAACAAGTGCTGTTTTTTGTGCAACAAAATGTTTTTTCGCTAAAAACTTTTTACCTAATAAAAAATAACCACAACAATGTTTAACGCCATTCGTGATTGCTCGCAAGGCACATTGAAACACATCCATGGTTGACCATCTTTAGGTCAACTTTGAAAATACTTGGTCAAGGTCAAGTGGTGACCATGTTAGTTTCAGGCTGCATATTAGTGGAGACGTGTCCTCGACGATCCAAAACACGCTGTTGAATTGCACTTCGTATATCTTCATTATATCGAGGTTATTGACGAAAAAAAGTGTTGTGACGTCGGATTGAACTCAGCTAACCCGTATGGGTCACTTAAATAAAACCTGCGCTTGGATCATCAAATATATCCTATTATAACATTATCCAGAAGGAATTGGACTGATATCCGTGAAATAGAAAGCATTGAAATATTTCTTCATTGACTTATAATGGAGAGGTCACGGCATTGACCCGATCTCAGGTCACCAATATCCGAATTCCGAGAGCAACATTTTGCAGGTATAGATGACTTCATGCAATCATAAAAGTTTAATATCGATCCCTCAGAAATTGTGGTCATGGTTCGACCGTAAACATTTTTGGAGGTGGGGTCACTTGATCTGACCTGATCCGACAAAACGAAACTAAAATTTATAACAAATGTATGCAGGAATCAATGATAAGCTTTGACTAATTTGGCGGCGCTAGTCGCCGCATTCTTGTAATCGATAAAACTACGTGGGGGGTGCTCAAACACACACACCGTGGGGCGAGGGGTAAGACTGCGTACAGAAAGTCGATAAAGCTAGCTTTTTGCACAATGGTGTAAAAAGTATTACACTTATAAACAAAACATTAACACAGTTAATGGGCTGCAAACAGTTGCCGAGATTGATAATGCTTGTTTTTCAGCCAGAATGCAATGTTATTCTAGTTGCATTTTTGTACTCGCGGACGGCGCAGAATTTTTGATTTATTCCCTGGACAACTGAATTATTACTGTTAAAGACGCTTAGAACGGTAATATGCACTGTTCTTTGAGGTATAAGCAAAGAAGCTTTCGGCATTACGCCATTATCTTGATAATGGCGTAATGCCGAAAGCTTGTTTGCTTATATTTCTGGTTTATTTTTATTAAAATATAAATATTTGACATGGTCACGATCATTTTTCCATCCATAATATGAATTCTAACAATGTCATCCATCCTCGCCCACATTAAAACGTTCTTTGAGGTGCTTGAAATATGAAGTTTCTGTCATGTGCTCAAAGTTGGGGGGACAAAAGAGATACTCTAGTCCCCCCCAACTTGAAGCTTGGGGGACATGGTCCCCCCCCGTTTCCCCCGACTGGCGGAGCCCATGATGTTGTCCGGGCTGGTTAAGGGCGCTTATTTATGATGTAGTGACAGCCCTTGATGCCTCCGTCGGTTGCGGTGGTTTTCAGGGTGCAGGGGGACCCGGGTTCGAAGCTCGGTCATGGACAGAGGTCTAAAAAAGTGCCAACTTGACTACCCCAGTGGGGGACAAATAAGCGTGGTCAGCGGCACTCCAGGGGACAAAATCACGCTTCGATCGACACAAAAATCCCGGATTCAGTCCATGAGTGAAGAAACCCTGCCGCAAATGCCTGCGAGTGCGAGCGCTGGTTGGTCGAGAACATTGGTTTTACAAGATTGACAGCTAATCACTGTTTCTATCTTGCATATGTCCCAAAAGTTTTTTACCATTAAATTCTTCAGTATTTGCATGAAAAAAATACAGGGAGTGGTTAGCTTGCTCGTACAATGAGCCTATATACGTCTACCTGTGCTACTCGCCGAGTTTTCAGGCGTGGGACAAAAATCGTGTGTTCAAAAATGGTAGGGGACAAACGGAGACATTTTTAGACCTCTGGTCATGGATAGGAGCAACCTAACCCTCAGAAATGCGGCACTACGCCTGCCATCTCCCGAGTCTCGCCGACACCAGGAGCCACGAGGTGACTCTCGAAAGCGATAACATGTGAGATGTCCCCAGGGAACAATAACACATTAATTTTGAAAATATTCGGAGTGCATTAAAGCGGGACGACGAAATATGTAGTACAAAATATACAATTACAAAAAACATGCAAGAATCGGGGACGGGTGGAGCTTTGAATACCGAATACGACTAATAACGAACACCAGATGTCGAGTATCCAATCCGAACAATAACAGTGAATGCCAACTCCGACATCCCATTATGTTTCACAGACCACATCGATCAACCAAAGACAGGATTCAACAATGTGTTAAAGTTGGTACCTTGCTATTTCAACTCAACTAACGATCAACAGAACAGCAACAAAGACCGACTCTTGACTCTTATCATACCCACCTCCGTCGCAGGTTTCTCTGTCGCAGTTACCTGCAAATCAACCGTGACGACGGTGTTTGCATTTCCTTCAGGTGATCTTTGTCAACAATCCGGCGAGTGGGGCGCTGATACTGATCGGACTGATGTGTAGCAACGTCTTCACCGGCGTCGCCGCCCTGGTCTCCGTCATCACGGCTCTGCTCTGCTCGAAGGTAGTGTAGTGTTATCA
>VOPJ01005949.1:33483-75422 GCA_014673585.1 Semibalanus balanoides
TGTGTGTGTGTGTGTGTGTGTGTGTTTATCGACGTGAAGCATACAGTACCTTATAATGCATTCATTCTGCGTCTTCTCACTACATTTAAATTGAATGGATATAGCACGCTGGGAGATAAATGAAGTTGCAATGACGGGTTGTAATGACATTTTTGGTGTAAAAACAATAAATGTCGGAAAAGTCGTAGAAAATCAAGTTTTTAAGCAAATTACAAATACAAACGTCAAAGGAAAGAACATGAGATCCTTTCAAAATGGTAATATTGTACATTACATATTTTGGGTTTTCGATCGGCCTTAAAGATTATTGACACAATATAAAAAACGGAATAGATACGATAGGACCAGGTATAGACAATACAAGAAACAACTTTTAAATACAATATAATATCTTTATTTTTGACTGACGTATGGCTCCGAAGTATAAGTAACTCATGACGTTAGATGAGCAAATTACGTTTTTTTTTAGCAACCAGATACAGACCAATAAATGCCACTGTTTTATTTATGTGTCAAAACTGGTCTAGAAACATGCCTTTTATTTATATTAATGAATTTCAAATTTCAACCTCTTGTTACATGACCTTCAAGGCTTCACCTTACATGAGGTTAGGTTATGAAAATAGCTGCTACTACATAATTATACGTGTAATATAACCCAAAAACATATGTTGCATGGCTTTCGTATATATTTTGCACACAGTGAACGTTTGTGACCTGCCTTTGACCTTGCTATGACCTGTGCTTACAATTTCAATTTTGCTTATATGGGAGATGCATTATTCCTTTGAGGAAACTTCGTGCATACTGCATACGTCATATTTCGTATGTTTTATATTTATATATAAGCGCGAAGGAGGCGGGGAGGGGTGACAGGAGGCAATGCCCTGCCCTGAGGAAATACCAATTTACACTAGATAAAATGTGATGCTGCTGACCACCCGAACCCCCTCCCAGTCAACATTTGGGCTGAGGAGAGAATTAGAAATGCCCCCCTTGCCCAGAATCGTTCCGCCGCCACTGATTTGAGAGACCTCACTACTGGAAAGAGATAACAGCAGACCAATTTCCTTGCTTTCGGGTTTTCATGGGCTCGTTCGTCCTTCAGCGATTGAATCGGCGAAGGAAGAGCGAGTCCGTGTTAGTTACTCTGCACGACTGCACGGTCGGCTGACAGATGGCGCCACAGCGCTGTACGTGCTAACGACCAGAGCTAGCGACCTCTGCTGGACCTTGACTATTAGTGGCGCCATCTATAGTCTAATACACTTCATAGTTGGTGCAGACGGTCATATTTCAATGAAACATGTTTTGAACTTAAATGGAATCAGTAGCGTATCCAAGGGGGGATCCTAGGGATCCTAGGATCCCCCCTGAGCCCTCAAAGGGCCCTTTTCGAGGCTGACGCGAAGGTCCGAAGGAAAACGCGCGAAAAAACCGGTATTTGTGAGCTCTTCAAGAGTACGGTAGACCACGTGAAAGCGCAGTGATCTTGTGAGTTTTAAAAGCTACTTCAGAGGGCCATGTGTAGCGCCTCCAGCGGGCCCTCTCTGAAAGACCAAAGCTCCTTAGGCGTTCAAAAAGAGCCTTGTGCATGTCAGGGAACCCCTGGCCAGGGTGAAGGGCCCCTGAACGGGTTAAAGGGCCCTAATCAAAGGGCCCCCTTATCGGAGGTAAGAGGCCCCTGAACACGTCGAATGGCGTCCCTTATCCAGCCAGAGGGGCCCCTGAGCAGGTCGGAGGGCCCTCTGAGCATGTCGGCAGGGGGACAAAGCAGCCAGCGCAGTCCTTTGCCAGGTCTTAAGGCTCCTTAGCAGGCTGAATGGCCCTTGGACAGACCAGAGGGGCCCTGGAAAGTTGAAAGGGCCCTTTGCAGGTCAGAGGGGTTCTTGACCAGACCGAAAGGGGCCCTGATCAGGTCAGAGGGCCCCCTGAACACGTCGAATGGAACCCTTGCCAGCACATAGGGCCCCTGGGCAGGTCGGAGGTCCCTTTGAGCATGTCGGTAAGGTGACAAAGCAGCATGCGCAGTTCCTTGCCAGATTAGAAGGGCCCCTTAGAAGGCTGGTGAGCCCCTAGACAAACCAGAGGGGCCCTGGAAAGTTTAAGCTGCCCCTGCACAGATCGAAGGGGCCCTGATCAGACCAAAAGGCCCCTGAGCGGGTTAGAAAGGGGCCTCAGGCTGAAAATTGACAGAATTGCCCTAGTCGAGCACGGATCTAGGGGCCCTGGCCAGGCAGGAAAAAGGGCCCCTTTGAGCATGTCGACAGGGCGGACAAGCCAGGCCAACGCTTAAAAGCCGACCAGAAGACTCGCCTGTCGGCAGATCGGGAAGGGTTCCGATTAGGGGGCAAGTACAGAGAAGGTCCCCTGAGCTAGACCGAAAGAAGTCCTCATGGGTCATTGTCGGGAAGGGCCCTAAGATCTATGGGACGGATGGAGCTCGCTTTAAAGACCAAAAACTTTGCGAGGAAGACCCACATGGGTAGGTCGGAGGGCCCCTGAGCATGTCAACAGGGCGACAAAGCAGCCAGTGCTGTTCCTGGCCAGGTCCAAAGCACCTCTGAACTGGCCGAATGGGCCCCTCCCTTGACACATAAGAGAGACTTCTTGGAAGGTCAGATATCCCTGGTCAGAACGGAAAGGCCCAAAGCACATAGAGATAGATAATATATTGCACCCACAGGAGCGACTTATTTTCAACTATTGACAAATATCAAAAATCAGAGTTTCGGTATATTATTGAATGACACCCTTTCTTGTCAGACGTTTATAAGGGCAATTTTTCGATAACACGGAAAACTCAGATTAAAATATTTGAATTACCAGGATACAGAGCGCGAATGTATCATTATAACCGGCAGTTGTATAGATATTTTTTTTATGTATAAAAAAGGCGAGACAAAACGAATAAGCTTTCACTTACGGCATCGTCATAATATCCCTATTGTACGAGGTGCTAACGTAACGCGTGAAAGCTTACTTCCTTTTGTCTCGCCTTTTTAATTAAGAAATAATAACTGCCATGTTAAATGATCCATCACCTTTTTAGCTGATCCCCATTCATCATTCAGCACATGGCTCATATCTATATACCCATCTATTCACTACTTGATTAACAGGTTATAAAGGTATTTGATTTTGTGGAGTGATAGAGAACCTCATTGCATCATAATCTAACAGTATCACCCAAACGCACATTTGTGTCTTTTGGGCAATTTAGATCTCTCAGAATGAGTTTCCTGAACAGGTCGGAGGAGGGTGCGTTTGACAAAAAGTTTTGGACTTCTTTTATGGCAACACTAACAAATTTGATAGAGGTGATCCCTTTCGGCCATTTCTTTCAAACAGGTGAAAAATGCTCCAAGCCCGTGTCATAAAATCATATAAATATAACCTCCTTTCGCCGACCACAATCCGCGGAGCCGCACTTATACCTTACACGAAAAAGGGTTACTGTGACCTCCGACAAGCTGCACAGTGCGAGTCGTTTGGAGGCTTCTTTGCCGATTAAATCGGATGGTAAACAAAACAACAAAGAGAGTTACACTGACTTAACAAACCATCGTATTCATCTTTGTGACCTTGACCTTTGACATCCGGATGCAAATTTATTGATTGTGACGCAAGCTGGCGTTATGTGGAGTCATTTGAGACACTTTTAGAGCAAATTCGACGGTAAACGAAAAATGAGGGGGCCCTTTTAAAGCAACTAGGGCCCTTTCGAGAGCCATTTGGGCCCTTTTCCGGCCGCAGATCCCCCCTGAGCGAAATCATAGCTACGCCACTGAATGGAATATAGCACATTTAACATTAGTTTTTATTTAACTGAGATGCCAGATTGTCGGGTGTACTGAGAAACCTCGATTTTTTTTCCTTCCAAAACGACCTAGTTGTTGAGTTTCAACGCAAAAACCGTTGGACATATTTGGGCATATTTCAAAAGGACAAATTTCGTGACGTTTCGCATACGTCACTGTGATTTCCACCGCACTTCGTTTTCGGTATTTGGACCCAAGGGCTCCGCCACGGGTTTGAAGTTGGGGAAGACGTGGACTCATGAGGTCAACGAGATATAGGGCTGAGCAGGGGCACAGCCAACTCTTCAGAAAGAGGGTGTACCAGTTATGGTGTCCCCAAATTTTTGCCCCCTGAATATTACAAACTATGCGGATTTGGGCCACTTTATTTTGCGAGACCCCCTTTTGAATCTTGTATTGAGCTGGAATTAGACCAGGACCCTCAAGACCCTCAGAGAGGCGAATGAACCAGGCACATAGCCAGGATTTCGTCGGGAGAGGGGGTGGCGCGCTCAAAGGACCCTTTCGAGCGACCCCCTCGGATTCCGGGAATAACTGAACTGATCTTTAAAAATATACAAACCGAATTCGATAGCCCTGGAAAATGTTTGAAGGAAAACTAAATATTGTGGACCTCGGGGTCACCTATTGGACGTCACAGGTTCACGTAAAATACAAAGTTTTGATACGTGTCATACTCTAGAATGGCATGTTGTGCGGCTATTAACCCTCGCCCGTGTAGAGCAAGATTCACTGCCGTGACCATGTAGGGGGGGGGGTTAGACCCCCCTTGGCGTATTGGCTCCTACGCATGAGCTAGAGCTACGATTAAACACGAGCGTGGTATGTTGGTGACGAGAGAAAAACTTGGACATTGATTTTAGGTCTGGGTCATTTTAGGTTAACCTCTGAGGTTATGTCAAGCCAAAATGTCGTCAATCGTTAATATGTTAAAAATGAGACTTTATAGAGCTCCAATGTAAAAGAAATTATGAATTTGTTAAATAGCGCCAAATTGAACTCAGCATTCAACAAAATGGACCTAAACTGCCAAATTTAAAAAAGGTCATGTCAGGTCATCTAGAGGTGATGACCTCGGTTGACCTTTGGCGCGCTACCCGCCAGTTGGGAACATAATCATTTATGTGAATCCAGAATCGAAAATCAGCGTCAAACTGCCACTATAACAGGACAGAAGACGAAAAAGAATTTGAGGTCATCGGAGGTTCGTATGACCTCTTGAAAAGGTTTCAATCGAGATATCAATCTCTGCAGAAGCCACCAACTGTCAATATAACACCTTTGTATATGTCCTGAAACAAACAAAAACCTCGGAATGAATTTAAGGGATCGTTACTACGGGACGCCAGTTTCGCAAAACACGACCTTGAGAAACAGGTCAAAGGTCATGGGTCATACGGGTTAGAATAATTTTTAGAGTACATTTCAAATTGATGCAAAGTAGGATACTGAAAGTTTCGCCGTGATCTGTTGATGTTTGCGTGAGTTATTCTGGAAAAAACAAGGGGTGGGATCCACCCCCCTACATTGGCGAGGGTTAAACGATGAAGCAGTTGGTAAATCGGCATGTTTCGTGCAGACTTGTAAATGACTCAGAGTTGAGTCATGAGTCGACTCATGAGTCAGACATTTTTGGATGAGTCATTAGTTGAGTCGACTTAATTTGTAAAAGCGGCACTTGAGGCAAGGGTCGAGTCGATTCAATTTGTTTGAAACAGCACTTGAATCAAGAGTTGAGTCAGTTCTTCGGTTGTGGGTCAGACTTGAATCGAATCAAATAAATGTGAGTCAAATGAAACAGGGACATATTCAAGGGGGTACTGGGACGACGCCCCTTCACCTGAGCAAAACAATTTACACTAGATAAAATGCGATTTTGTCTGACACCCGACCCTCTCCCCAGGGTCATAAAAAAATAATGAAACTTGTGATGAGTCAAACTGAGTCGAATCGAATGTTATTTTGAGTCGAGTCGAATGAATGTGTTCAAACTGCACTTGAGTCATAAGTTGAGTCGACTCAAATTTTAAAAGCAAGACTTTAGTCATGAGTTAAGTCGACTCATTTTGTTTTAAACACCCCTTGAGTCAAGAGTCGAGTCAGTTCTTTGGCTCTTGAGTCAGATTTGAGTCGACTAAAAAAAATGAGTCATTACAAGTCTGGTTTCGTGTACCTGACACTTCTTAATACCATTCTAAGCTGTTGATGATCTAAAGTCAGATCAAGTTCATCCGAAGTCACAAGTTTAAACTGCAGATTACGGTCATTAGGCGTTGTAATACATGCTTGTTTGTTGTTCGTCTAGTACGCAAAAAATGACGTTATAACATTGTTTCTTCCATAACATTACAAGCAAAAAAAAAATGGTAATGTTGAAGATGTGTTCGATTTTTTACTTTGAAAGGTCTTAAGTCAGTCTTTTTTTATGATATCGACTTAAAGTTTGGTACACAAATTCACCTGACACCTTTTAATCATTTTATTCCAACTGTGTGATAATTTTGACTTGTTTCGAGAGAGAAAAAATATAAAAAATAACTTTCGATTTCTCAAAATGTTAAATTCAATAAAACTCGAAAATCCGAGATTGCAGTTTGAAAGCCAAGTCTAGTACCAGTCATTTTGATATTACCATCTTAATTTATATAAACAAATGTGCTT
This sequence comes from Semibalanus balanoides, assembly GCA_014673585.1. Taxonomy (NCBI): domain Eukaryota; kingdom Metazoa; phylum Arthropoda; class Thecostraca; order Balanomorpha; family Balanidae; genus Semibalanus; species Semibalanus balanoides. Next base: position 39,966 of record VOPJ01005949.1, read on the forward strand.
TTGACTGCGTTTTCCGGCAAAACCTTATTTTCAACAAAAACCGCAGAACATGACTTCACTCAAACGTTGTTTCCGGTTGACCTATCATGACCTCAGCATCTTTATTTGGTTAACATGCATCGAATTGATGACAAGAAGTAAAAGTTTGGTGACGATACTGCTTTTGGCTTAAGAGATGTTACCAAATAACGGGAGAGCACAACAATAAACTCCCAGTAATTCGTGGAATTGCGCCGTGGAGCGGTGCGAAATTTTGAATCTCATGCCGTGTATATGCACTTTTCCTCTATGACCTATTTTTTCATTTTTTGTTTAACCCACGCCTTCTGGGCCTCGGTATTTTCCACGCCCTACTGGGAGGAAGGGGGCAGATATGTGTTTGAACGTCCCCCCTTTCTAAATCGGCTCCTATGGAACGTAGATCAACACCAAAAACAATGTTCGAAACGTCGTCAATAATCCTGTCTTAACTATCTTGTTTTTTTTCTCGCTCAGGTCAAAGTTGAGGTCACCAGAATTCATCAAAGGTCAAATTTTCCAGTTAAAGGAATTCGGTCCAGAAACCCCCATAGATCTTCGGAAATATGCTACATAGGATCAAACGGAAAAAACGGAAACTCTTGAAATACGTAATTAACTTCATTTCCTCAAATTTAGCTCAGTTCAATAGTTTATGTTCTTAAGGTAATACAAGTAAAAATTTAAAATTTAAATAAAACGTGCTGTTTTGTGCAACAAAATGTGTTTCGCTAACAACTTTTTGCCTAATAAAAATAACACAACAATGTTTACGCCATCGTGATTGTCTCGTCAAGGCGCATTGAAACCGATCCATGTTGACCATGTTAGGTCAACTTGAAAATTGACCTCTGGTCAAGGTCAAGTGGTGGACCATTAGGTCAGGCGATTATTAGGAACGGTGGTCTCGCGATCGAAAACACGCTGCTGAATTTTTCACTTTTTATATCTTATTTATATGTCGGGAGTTATTGACGAAAAAAGTTTGTGGACCTGCGTTGAACGTCAGATAAACCCGTATGGTCATCTGAACAAACCTGCCGACTGTGGGATCATTGGCAAGGAATTTCTATGTTAACATCATCCAGAAGTAATTGGGATGTTTATCCTGAATACGAAAGCATTGAAATTTTTTTCAGTGACTTTTGGGAGAGGTCACGAAATTGACCCCGACCTCAGGGTCACCAAGTATCCTACATTTCCTGAGATCAGCATTTTTGCAGATTAGATGGTTTCATTGCAATCCTTTAAAGTTGTATATATGCGACTCCCTTTCATAATTGTGGGTATGGACGGACGTAAACATTTTTGGATGTGGGGTACTTGACCTGACCTATCCGACACGAAACTGAACATTCATAAAACATGTAATTGAAAGGATCAATGATTAAGCTGACTAAATTTTCGGCGCACTAGTGAGCCGCATTTTTATTGATCGATAAACCGTAGGGGATGCTCAAAACATACACACACACACAACACACACAAGCACACACACACACACACACCAACACACACAACACGCACAACACCACACATCACACATACACACACCACAACACACACCGTGGGGCGCGGGCTAAGACTTGCGGTACCAAAAGTGATAAAGCTAGAATTTTTTGCACAAGTGGGTGTAGAAAAGTTATTACAAGATTTTAACATATCGCTTATAAACAAAACATAACACAGTAATGCGCTGCGAACGGTCAATTTTGTTGAATTTGTGTTTCACGCCCGAATACAATGTAATTCGATGTTTAACTTTTTTGCGCAAGCAAAATTTTTTGATTTTCATTCCCGTGGGATAACGATTTTATTACTGTTGAAGACGCTAAGAACGGTAGTGTGTACTGTTGTTTGAGGTGCTTGAAATATGAGGTTACTGTCATGTGCTCAAAGTTGGGGGGGGAGAAAAGATACTCTGTCCCCCCAAACTTTGAAGTTGGGGGGACATGTCCCCCCCGTCCCCCCCGCTAGCGGAGCCCATGTTTGGACCGTCCGCCTATTCTAGAGTGCCTTGCGTCCGCCACCGAAAGGAATCGACTTGGTCAATTTTGAAATGATTATAAATTTTCTTTGTCAGTTTTCATTGGATTTTCAAATGGAAAAATAATGTCGAACTCGTCTTGAAAAGGCAAAACATGTTATGGGTGGCTCGTGCCGGTAGCTGCAATATTCTCCGCAGTAGAAGCGCATCAGCATGCACTATTGATATTGCAAAAGGCATGCATTCTGGTTTTGTAAAAGTGGTAAGTAATTCTCTTTGTCAAAGGGAACCGATTTCCAATTAAAAATATATATGTCATGAGAAGACATTTGTGCTGATGGGTGACTAGTCAGTGTTTATGCGACACATCAGATAAGTGACAGTGTGTTTTTCTTCTCGAGCAATGTCGGTGGGCCATAAACATTATTGGATATAACTTTGTTAATTTTCATTGGATTTCTAATTGAAAATAATACAGAAAATCGTCTTCAAGAGGCCATACTGTTGATGGGTGGCTTGTACCGGTAGCTGTAATATTCACTGCATAATGCACATGCACGCATTTATTTACATCCACCATTCACACACCACTGAAAATGCATTCATGGGTATAGGTAGATAACATTTATTTATTCATAAGTACATTCATCCCGCGCACCGACGGGGGTCTGAGCCAACTTCGAACCGAAGGGGGGGCGGATAACCGCCCCCCAGAGATCTCGAAAACTACGCAACGTAGCGAGAAGCAGAAAAAGGCGTGAGGTAGGCCGTGACGAGTACTAGAGAAACTACTGATACTATTTTTTGATCAGGTCAATATTGAGGTCACCAGAGGTCAAAACAGGTCACATTTGCCCATATTTCGAGTAAATTGAGCATTGCTTCACATAATCCGGGCTAGCTCAGTAACTAACATAGCTAGGAGCAATCCGAAAAAGCACTGCAATGACCTTGAAACACTATTTTGCTAATATGTCCTCAGATTTGTGATAGGATCAATAGTTAAGGCTCCAGAGGTCAGCAAAGGTCAAAATGCTGAATTTTACTGAAAAAGTTTTTTGCTGATTACTTTTTAAGTACAAAAGATAGGGAAGCGATTTTGCCACCATCGTGTTTCTCACATCATGGCGCATCGAATCAATTATCGTATGATCTAGCTAGGTCAAACTAAAAAATTTGACTTGACCTGACCTGAGGTCTTGTCAAAGTCAAGTCAAATTTTATATCAATCGATGGAGTTCGACAAGAGAAACAGAATGGTGAAAACCACAGCACTCTATCTCACCTAGAAGATTAGTTATTGTGCAAATACCATATGTCCTGGGGCACATTGGATTTGACCTTAGAGAGGTCACGGAAGAAAAATACAACATGCATTCTTCTGCCTTAGCTTCCAAAAATAGTGATAAGTAGAAAACTGACCACATTTAGCCAGGTTTTGTTCGATTGGTGCGCATTTCAATTTTATCCCATAGCCTTATAATGTGAGGTCACAAAAATTGACATGACCTCAGGTCACCGATATAAAAAAGGAATACACGAACTGTAGATCTCCGAGGCCTTATCACACACTGTGAGTTTCAAACTATTTGGTTCACCACTGTGGCTTCGGCAGTAGCGATCATATTCATGCACCAGCTGGAAAAGGCAGCGATGAACGAGGCCAGGCTCAAACCTAAGCTGTTACGCCAAGATATATTGGACGACACGGATAGGGAGTTTGGACACATGGCTACGATCAACTGCGAACTTCCTTTGATTATAATGAACTCTCGCACCCTATCGATTAAAATTCACCAGGAAGGGACAGCACTCAACAGGATAAGTAAGACCTTCTTAGACACGTTGGGTCTCTCTAACGATTCGGCATTTCAAGTTTTTCGACGGAACTATACGTTAAACCAAACCACTCCGGAGTCATCATGCATTATACGTCAGCACACCCGATGACTACAAAAAGAACATCATTCGCTCGGAATTCCGAAGAGCAAAGCGGGTTTCATCCAACGAAAAAGTCGAAACATCTTTCCAGAAAATTCAAGATCTCTTCGAATCAAATGGTTACCCAAAACAACTTGTGAGACGCATGCGCCAAGAAGTCACCTGTCCGCGTGTTATACGACAGCGCCAACAGAAACCGAAATCTGATCTAGATGGGTATCTCACCCTACCATATATTGATGAAAAAGTGTGTGCTAAAGTCAACAGGATTTTGAGCAGGTCAGAACTAGTATGCATTTTTTGACTTTTCATGAGTGCCTACTGGGTGGGCATGGGTATGGTAATTTTGGAATACTGTTGCTAAGCGTTATTTTTTACTTGACAACCAGATGTTTAACCAGGTAAATATGCTTTTTGAATAATATAGGACACTTAAACTTTGGCAATTATATGACAACAATAAAACGTGGCAAGTAATGGGGGAGTAAAATTTTGTTTAATCTGTTTTTAAAAACTGGATGCTGTTACTGAGCATGGTTATTATGTAAAGTGAGATTAAAATCAGCCTAATGCTCATTGAGGGTTCTTAAAAGAAGAAGAAAAAAAATCGTGCACGGCACTTCTTCAGATCTGACAGTTAATCATTTTTAACTGTCAGATCTGAAAAAGTGTCGTGCACGAAATATCATCTAATTATTCATTCTGTTTTTTTTTTCTTCTTCTTCTTCTTCTTTTAAGAACCATCAATGAGCGTTGGGCTAATTTTAATCTCACTTAACATATTTTTTAAATAATGTCCGATCCTTAGTCTGATCCAATATGGTAATGTTGACCGCAAAGTGTTCGTTAAGTCCATATCAAAAGCAATACACAGGTGCCTGATATTATTTATCGTTAATAGTTTGAAATTCAACATGCTAGGGTAATGGTAGCAAATTTTGTGAAAATAATTATCTACTTTATTTTTGGTTTGGGCACCCATGATAGTCTCTGCCTCTGACTACCTTGAAGGATTCAGCATTCCAGCAAGACCCCTCAGACCGGCGGCGAGCCCTGTCAGGTCGACCAATGGTCCTGACAGCGACCCCTGCGACCCCTGCGATGTCGCTGAAATTCAAAGCATACAACGTCTTTGGTGCGAACATCATCACTCTCAAAGACGTTGAGGATCCTGTCTTACCGAATTAAGGCCTTCCCAGGCCGACAGACATAGAGTTCATTCAGTTTGAGAGGGCACACTCAGACTGGCATAGGGCCATCTCAGCCAGGCATTGGGCATGATCAGGTCTAAAAAATACGCTTCAGACCAGACCAGGGACCCTAAGGCCGACAAACGCTCAGACCCTCAGACCCTCAGGCCGACAGTTCTTCTTCAGGCCGACCAAGAGCCCCTCAAGCCGACCGAGAAGAGCCCCTAAAGTTGACCGAGAATCCTCAGGCCGGCCAAGGGTCTTGCGAAGCCTGATCAAGGGCTCCTTCAAGTCGACGTAGGCCCCTTCAGGCAAAACAAAGGCCTCTCAAGCTGACTGAGGACACCTTCAGGCTAACTAAGGGCCCCAAGCCAACCGAGTGCTCCCTCAAGCCGACCTCGAGGGCAATCTCAGGCCGACCGAGGGCAATCTCAGGCCGACCGAGGGCAATCTCAGGACGACCGAGGGCAATCTCAGGACGACCGAGGGCAATCTCAGGACGACCGAGGGCAAGCTTCAGGCCGACCAAATTCGCCCAACCGACCAGCCAATTCTCAGGCCACCGAGGGCAATCTCAGCCGGAGCGAGGCAGTCTGAGACCGAGCGAGGCAATCTCAGGACGATCCGAGGGCAGTCTTGAGACCGGGAGGGCAATCTCAGGCCGACCGAGGCAGTCTGAGGCCGAGCGGAGGCCAATCTCAGGACAACGAGGCAATCTCCGCCGACCTGAGGGCCAATCTCAGCCCGACCGAGGGCAATCTCAGGACGACCGAGGGGCAGTCTGAGACCGAAAGCGAGGGAATCTGTCAGACGACCTGAGGCAGTCTGAGACCGAGCGAGGCAATCTCAGGCCGACCGAGGGCCAATCTCAGGGCCGACGCAGGGCAATCTCGCCGACCGAGGGCAATCTCAGGACGACCGAGGGCAGTCTGAGACCGACCGAGGGCAATCTCAGGACGACCGAGGGCAGTCTGAGGCCGAGCGAGGGCAGTCTGAGGCCGACCGAGGGCAGTCTGAGGCCGACCGAGGGCAGTCTGAGGCAAGCGAGGCAGTCTGAGACCCGACCGAGGCCAGTCTGAGCACGACCGAGGCAGTCTGAGGCCGACCGAGGGCAGTCTGAGGCCAACCGAGGCAATCTCAGGCGACCGAGGCAATCTCCAGGCGAGCAGGGCAGTCTGAGGCCGAGCGAGGGCAGTCTGAGGCCGAGCGAGGGCAGTCTGAGGCCGAGCGAGGGCAGTCTGAGGCCAGCGAGGGACCCTCAGATCTATCGATAGCCTCTCAGGTCGATCGAGGACTCTTCAGGACGGACGACGGCTATCTAAGACCGACTAAGGGCCATATTAGGCGGACCGATGGCCCTTCAGTTCGACTGTGGGCCCCCTAATGCCGACTGTGGGCCCCTCAGGCCGACCGTGGGCCCCCTCAGGCCGATCGTGGGCCCCTTAAGCCGACTATGGACCTTCAGGAAAACTGTGAGCCCCAGGCAGACTCTGGGCCCTCTCAGGACGTCCAGGTGCCATCTCAAGACGACTGAGGGCCTCTGGCCGACCGAGGTCCCCTCAGATTGTCGTCGGCATGGATTACCCAGGTCGACTTGAAGACGGCTAACTCAGTTGAAAAACACGCATCTTGGCATGTGTATGGCCCACTCTGACCTGACCGTCCGCATTCTTCTGCTCAAGAGGCCACCCAGTTTATTTTGTTGTATTGGACCCCCGCCCCCAGTTCTTAACATATGGGGGCCCAGGGGGGTCGCGACTCCCCCCCTCCTCCGACCCCCAGGATATCCAGCCCAGATGGCTGATGTAGCAAATCTCAAAAGGCTGTCAACAGGGAGGATAGCATAGCATTGTAGCAGTGCAGATGTGTGGACCTTTAAGACAGCCGGTGTGGCTGAACCCTCTCCCCCACCTCAGTATATAACTTCGGCTTTAGTACTTAAAGTTTAGTATCTGCAGTCAACACTAAAGAATATAATAATACATTACCGATTCTTTATCTCAATTATCCAGCTTGAACATGCTGCGGAACAGCCTTTTGAAAAATCATGCATTTGTTGACATTTTTACGAATTTTAGCTTCCTTCATGGACAATTTTACACACATAAAATTTCCAAATTCACAAATAAAAAATAGCACGATACCTTTGGGCACCCAAGACGTTGTATCCAAAAACTCGAGTCTTTTTTAGTCAGCTTATTGTTGCTCCAAGAACAGGCTAATATTATTCATTTTTTGTAATTTTTCACATTTTCAGGTGCGATTTTGCTGACCCCAAATTTGTGTTCTTTTTAAATAGTTTTCGTGGCTCTTATATCGAAAGGCAACACAATATACTACGCCATTTTTCCGGATGACTAATTCATTTCTATGATCTACCCTAGTGTAGACAGTGGTGGTGGCGGTGGTGGTGGCGGGTGGCCTGGTGGTGGTGGTGGCGGTGGTGGTGGGTGGCGGGTGGCCTGGTGGTGGTGGTGGTGGTGGTGGCGGTGGCGGCGGCGGCGGCGGCGGCGGTAGCGGCGGTAGCGGCGGTAGCGGCGGTAGCGGCGGTAGCGGCGGTAGCGGCGGTAGCGGCGGGTAAGCGGTCGGGTTAGCAGGTGTGAGCGGTGGTAGCGGTGGTAGCGGTGGTAGCGGTGGTGGTGGCGGTGGCAGGGATACCAGTCTCACACATGCCTCCAGGTGCGGAGACGAGTCTGCAAGGCCACAGCTGACCGGCTGACCCCGGCCGGCTGGCTCTGCGGACAGTGAAAGGACCCATGGCTGCTCTGGGGCGCCGGGGCGGGGTGGGGGGGGATCGCCGCCAGCCACTCGTCATTCGTCAGTGGTCAGTCGGCAGCAGTGCAGGTCAGCCGGTCGGTCAGTCGGCCGCGTGCCCCTCACACGGTCAGAGGAGGAGTGACTGACACAGCGAGTCATCGCCTCGGACGACATCACAGGTACGGCAGTCCACAGTGCTGCTGCACCATTACATCAGTACTGCAGACTAAAGGCTGAAACACAGCTCCCTCGCGCGCAAATCGCGTCTCGCAACTCCTATTGAAATACACGCAGCACTTTCCTCTCGTGTCTCGCTCGCGTCTCGCACCGCGCTGCGGACTCACGGCAAGATCTCGCTCCTGAATCGCGGGTCTCTATTTCGCGCGCGAGAGAGTTGACTCTAATACAACTTTTCGGCACGATTTGCGAGCGAGACGAGATTTTCGGGCGAGACGGCCCAGGCGCAAGACGCAATTGCTTGCGAGACGCGATTTACCCGCGAGTGCTGTGTTTCAGCCTTAACTGGCTACTGTTCGATGACGGGCAATATCTCCGTCAATGTTTAACTCGGAGATAATGTCAGGCACGTAGCCAGGATTTTGCTCAGGGGGGGGGGGCCACGTCGAAAAAATTTACATTTTTGCTCCTAGAATCTCATTCTATCTAGTGTGAAATCACATTTTCGCTCCTCAGCCATTTATGTTGCGACCGGGGGCCGGGGGGGGGGGGGGTAGGGTCGGTTCAGGAATCTCATTGTATCTTAGTGTGAATTTATTTTCGCTCAGGGGGGCATGGCCCCCGTGGCCCCCCCCCTTGGCTACGTCCCTGGATAATGTTCACAGTTGTGTCCACGTAACGGAGGGCGCAAGCATCCACCGCTTGCTGTGCCGATAGGGCTATTCTCGCTACGGCATCCTCCCATCGTTGTCCTCGTTCTGATAACGTTAACACAGCAGCAGCAGCAGCAGCAGCAACAGCAGCTGCGGCACATCTGATGCAGCTGTAAATAATCTGGCTTTCTGTCTGCCTCACGGCTGATACTTCAGCTGACTTGCCACAATACGGACGACAGATGGGCACCTGAATAACTCCGTTATTTACCCAACGAGTGCACCATTGTGGTCACCGACACAGAAATTATGTCAGTGAGAGCGGTAGACAATTACCGAACACCTGTCACGCACTCAGTGTCACCATTAGACTTTAAAAGACCGTCACCACCCATCAATATGAGAAGTTTTCAGTAGCCTAATAGAGACAAAACTCGTCGTTTTCCAGTGCAATGGGAGAAACGCTTCCACGGTAGGAATACGTTTTACCATATGCCGGAGATATCAAAATACATTGACCGGAGAGGTGTGGTATAACTTGGTAAAAAATAAAAAATAGGGCAAAATTTGTTTTACCGTATGCCGAGATATCCCTTTAACGTTAGCACGCGAGGGCGGTATAACATTTCAGCTAAATGTTTTTTTGATCTGGGAAAACATTTCTGCCCCGGCCCCCGGGCCGCAATGTTTTCCCAAATCTCGTGCAAATAGAATAAAGAGTGAAAAAGTGACTGAATAAATTTTAGTTAGAAGAGAGTGAAAAGTTTGTATGAATTAGAAAAGAGTGACTGAATGATTTCTCTGATTTTGTTTATTCAATTTCGCCCTCGACCTTCGGTCTCTGGCGGACCTTGGTCTCAAATAATTATTTCAGCCCGGACCTCGGTCCCAAAAATTATTTTCCCGGACCCGTGTTGTATTATATAGTACCAGAGCGCGTGAAAACAGTGTGTGTGATAAAATTCTGACTGGCATTCTGAAAGCTTTGTTGACTTCGCTTCCAAGGCTTCTTTCATTTTATGGAAGTCAAAGCCTAACAAAAAAAATGAATTACTTTCTCTAGTAAGTACCTAGTCATTATTCAAACATATTTGAGAAAAAAAAAAAAACATAAAACACATTGAATGACTTACGCGGCATATGGTAAAAATTATATCCCACTCGGCCGGCATAAGTTGTCACGACCTCTATGCTTTCTTGATTTTTGACCTCGGCCTTCGGTCTCGTTCACAAATCAAGAACGCACCTCGGTCTTGGCAATTCATTTAAACCGGCCTCATGCGATATTATATATAACCGCGCGCTGCAAAGGGGGGGGGTGATTTCCACCCCCATCATGTTTTTCAGGAGTAGCGCAAAAAGAGCGGCGCGCAGCGCCGCCAAATTTCGTACAGCTGTTTTGGCATCAATTACACACACTTTGTAAAGTTTTGACTTTAGGTCTTCTCAATTATCAGGTGAGGTCACAAGACCACGTCAAGTAACATTGCTTACCTTCAAAAATGTTTGTGTTCGTGCCAAAGGCACATTTTTTATATATTTGAAAATTGCGGGATTTCATAAGGTACCTACAATTGGTTTATCTCGGATTTTTCGTATCGTCGACCAAAGGTCAGGTGAATATCCTGACCTCCCCGTTATAAGTGAACGGGAAAATATACAAATGCCTCTTATTCAGATAATTTGCATTGGATCAAGCCAATTCTTTCAGAATCATATTATTTTAGCTTATGGTTGATGACCCAGGTGAAATTGTCGCTCAGTGATATCTGCAAGGTCATCTGAGGTCATAAGCATTGTTTTACTAATACATCTTGATAGAATGAAGATAGAGACTATCAGATGACACAAATATGTTTGTCTACCAATTTGTTTGTCGCCCCATATGCAACATGGCCTACTTGGGTCATCAAATGACCTTGACCTGATGTCAAATTCATCAGTTAACCTTAACAGGTCACTATTCATATTTTTCGAAGTGCCTTGAAGAGACAAACACGGTGGCGTCAAAATCTTTTTCTTATCTTTGTTAGGTAAAATCTTATTATCGAAAAATAGCCTTGCCAAAAATAAGTATTTTTTACCTTTCATGACCTCTGTAGCCTTAACTATTGACTAAATCTAAAACATGATGACATGACGTCGAATAAATTTTTCAAACAATTTAATTTTTTGTGCCTAGCTATCATAGCTTCTGAGATGTTTGGGGGTCCTGGAGCGAAGTCTTAAAACCGGAAAATCTGACCTTTGATGACCACTGGTGACCTCAATTTTGACCTGATCTAAGAAAAGATAGATATAATTTTGATAGAGCTTGTCTTGAGCCGTTTTTCGCTTGTTGCGTAGTTTTCGAGATCTCACGGGGGGCGAAAATCCTCCCTGCAGTTTGTGTTCGGCGCGAGCCCCCTGGGCCTGCAGTGCGCGCGTTAAGCTAGTTAACAGTAATTAATTAGTAGGTCGGAGCGTTATAAAGCACCGACACTGAATGGGTGATATGAGTCTGCAATGTGTGATTTTTACCGTTGCATATGCTCTTATCTCCGTCTGTTCAGAGTTCTGTCAGTGGTACACTTAGTGGTCGACTAGCCAGCTGTGATCCGTGCGAGTGCCAGTCGCCAACAGCCGGCCGGCTCGGGTGGTGACGAGTAAAACGCGGCCAACAGATCACCTCTCCCTCGAGTAAAACGCGGCCAACAGATCACCTCTCCCTCGAGTGAGACGCGGCCAACAGATCACCTCTCCCTCGAGTAAAACGCGGCCAACAGATCGCCTCTCCCTCGAGTGAAACGTGGCCAACAGATTGCCTCTCCCTTGAGTGAGACGTGGCCAACAGATCGCCTCTCCCTCGAGTGAGACGTGGCCAACAGATCGCCTCTCCTCGAGGAACTGTGGCAAAACAGATCACCCTGCCCTCGAGTGAGACGTTGCGACAGATCGCCTCTCCCTCGATGAACGTGGACCACAGATCGCCTCCCCTCGAGTGAGACGTGGCCGACAGGATCGCCTCTCCCCGAGTGAAACTGAGCCAACAAGGATCACCTCTCCCTCGAGTGACACGTGCACAGATCGCCTCTCCCAACGGTGAGACGTGGCCGACAATCACCTCTGCCCTCGGAGTGACGTGGCCAACAGATCACTCTCTCCCTCGAGTGAGACGTGGCCAACAGATCACCTCTCCCTCGAGTAGACGTGGCCAAAGATCAACTCTCCACTCGAGTGAAACTGACCGCAGATCACCTCTCCTCGAATGAGACGTCGCCACAGATCGCCTCTCCCTCGAAGTAAACGGTGGTCAACAACACCTCTCCCTCGAGTGAACGTTGGCCAACAGATCGGCCGTCTCCCTCCAGTGAAACGTGGCCAACAGATCGCCTCTCCCTCGAGTGAGACGTGGCCAACAGATCGCCTCTCCCTCGAGTGGGACGCGGCCGACAGATCGCTCCTTACTCCAGTATAAGAAATTGCGTAACTTGTTTCATGCTCCGAAGCGACGCGTTTTTTGTCTTCTTATGAGGATAAATTGATTTTGAATGTTTCAAAGACATTTCTTACGATAAATTGTTATATTTCCCTGCAAAACTGTTAACTTCCCTAGTTTTCTCCTAAGATTTTTCCTTAGTCCTAAGTTCTTCACGCTCAGTGCAGGGAACGCTCGGGGGCATACTTGTGTTGAATGCCCCCCCCCCAGATTCCTACGGGAGAATTTGCCCCTGAATCTGCCCCTGCGACAGATACGAGGCCTTTTTCATCCTGATGAATACTAGAGTGGGTCGGATACAGAATATTTTGTAACCACACGCGGCTTGACTGTAAATCACAAAGTGCAGCGCTGAATGCTGCAACTTTCATTTCGTGAGACTTTAAGTTGTTTTGAATTTCAAAACCCTTTTATCTAAAGCTATAGATAATTAGTATATGTATATAATATAAATAGCGAACAACTTACGCCTTTAGATGCTTTAACTAATGTGTCTTCATTCTTTCTTCATCCTCTGGCATTACACCACAGCAGCCTGCATCACACCAAGACATGTAAGTTATGCACTTACTCCATCCCTGACTACACCTTTCGCTCGTTAGTCTAATCCTACCGCGCTGTGAGTTCATTGCTGGCTGCAACTGTTGAATAATACTGGCCTTCCCTGCTGCAGTGTGCAATGCGCTGACCGCAAATGTCACTGAGAGAAGCGTAACTTAAGAACAGGTACGCCACTTGACAACTCTGTAGTAATAAGTCAACTTATTTCATCTCTCGATTCCTCTCCTCCTTAGCTAACTGTTAACTCCTTAGCATGTCACCTTACCCTACCTACAGGATCGTTATTCAAAAATGCGCTTTTCAATTTGCTCATGCCGGACATGTACAATGGATTAATATAGATAAAATTGGTATCACCTGGTCCAGTATAACTCGATACAGGGGTGGATGCAGGGGGAGTCTGGTCATGCCCCCCCTCCTCAAGCGAAAAAGGAGAGTCCAACATATCTGTTGCCTGCCATCCCCCCCCCCCAAGGATGTCGTTGAATATCCACCATTATTCAATATGTAACTGACTTGGTACTATTTGGTACTTAGATGGTGAGTTTGGTACTATGTCGCTTGACAGCCAAGTAGGTACTACGGCTGCCACTAAAAAAGACAGCTGACGCGCGCGGAATACGATCGGTTTAGTCCAGGCTGTTTGTTATACTAGGTTTGGTAGGTAGGTTCGGAAAAAGATATCACATATGCAGTTGTTCCCGATACACAACTTTGTATCCAACGCTGTAACTAATTTTAAAGAACTTGCACTACCACTAATGCATTGAAATTAAAACGTCATTTCACGGTGTTGCACTACCGCTAATGCATTGAAATTAAAACGTAATTTCACGGTGAAGTTTAATGAAAAATGCAAAACATTCCTTTCCATGCAGGGGCGCAGTCAGACCTTTGGAAAGGGGGAAGGGGTACGGCATTCCCAGGGGCCCCTTCGGCAAAGGGCCCTCCCACAAACAATGGCGCGAAAAGTTGTCTCCTTGGATTTAGACCACTATATTTTGCAGGGCCCCTAAACGGCCGCAAACAGGGACGTCGCCAAACATTATCTAGTGTGCGGGTCGGCCCAATGGGGGGGGGGGCACGTGCACCTCTGTCTGCGCCCCCTATCTCCATGAAGATGGTACGAGAGAGCGCGGTGTTAGATGCCCCGGTGGGTAAAACGCCTCCCCCTCCGGAGACCAATCTACAAGTTTTGTTTAAGTTCTTGAGTTTAAGCAGACGCTGGGATTGTTATTTGAGCGATTATTTGTGTTTGTGTTGTGGCAACGCTATAGTTGGTGAATACTTTGTTTGCAACGTCTTTTGATAAAAAGGTAAAGCATAGATGATGCTGTTATTGAGTTAGATAGCCCGCGCAGCGCTAAGGGGATAAGTTTTAACCCCCTCCCGGATTTTATTTAATCCTTGAAAAGAAACACGGATGGCGACGTCAAATTTAAAGAACCCTATGCTGCATCAATTCTACGTCTTTTCACAAAAAAATCACTGAAAATGATGAAGTGCTTTAGGATATAATTTTTGATGACGTCATGTTATGCCATTTTTGGTGGAAAAACGATAAATATTTGAAAAATATTACCAGTCGAGTTTTGAAGCAAGTCGAAATCGGAAAACCAAAAAAGGAAGAACACCCCATTTTCCACAAAATGGCTGGCTACCTCGGATTTGCGGAATTTTACATTTTTGACCCCTTAAAAACGGGATATTTATGAGGGAACCAAGTACAAACGTTACCCAAGCCAGATATCAAATCAATATATTTGTTTTTGACCGACTCATGGCCCCCTAAGCACGAGTAATTAATGACGTCCTTTTAAAGTTTTGTTTTCAAGTTACGTTTTTTGGCTTTTATTGACCAGATACAGACAAATAAGTGTCATTGCTGTATTTCTGGGACAAAACTGGTCTACAATAAAAACATGCCTTGTTTATTTAGATTACATGATTCCAAAATTTTGACCTTAAATGACCTGATCTTGACCTGTTATGGTGTACAAACCCAGTGTCCCATGCAGAGCGTTCAGACGGGTAGACAGTGACGCAGCGATGTCGAGCGGGGGAGGCGGCCGCCGCCGCGCTGGTGCAATGTTCGTCCGGCTGAATGTGTGGCGAGGCGGCCCAGACGAGTGCAGTACATATATGTTAGTATAATGTCAAGAGGCGCCGCCGTCGACTTGGAGGCGTCGTGGATTAGAAAGTAGGTACTTGGCCACTGTCCACGTCCAGTGATAGGTGGCTGGACGGTTTGTTGCGATATAGTATCAGGATATATCGCACTCCCCAGGTATAATATATCCCCCATATATATACCCCCATATAATATACCCCTCCCCCCCAGGTATAATATATCAGGGTATAAATCAGACCCCGAGTATCAATTTCAATATTGATATGGCAACAGTGAGTGGTAGAAGCTGTCAGACTTGTAACTGACTCAGACTTGAGTCATGAATCGACTCATGAGTCAGACATTTTTGGATGAGTCATGAGTTGAGTCGACTCAACTTTTTAAAAGCGGGACTTGAGTCAAGAGTCGAGTCGATTGTTTGATACTGTTTGAAACAGGCAGTTGAGTTCACGGAAGACGTTGTCTAGTTCTTCGGTATGAGTCAGAATTGAGTCAACTCAAATATATTGTGAGTCAAATTCAACAGGACATAGCTATGGGGTGCGCCCAAACTGAAGCTAAGTGGGAGAATTCGCTTGTCTTTTTGAACCAATCCCGGTTAGTGGCAGCCTGGGTTCGAGGTCGCTTCGGCGCTCGCTAATTGCCTCCTGACTGGGATGGCCTGCGGCCGGTTGCAGCAAGGTCGAGCACTCAAGGCCAGTGGGGCATCTCCAGGACAGATCGACAAGCGAAACCCCAAAATTAACACCCTAACATCTCCGATTTCGATAAAAAACTTGTTTACAAGGGTTATCCTGGGGCGGCTGAATCGCGCTATGCAAGTTCAGCATTGATATGGCCCAGCTACGGTTGCCGAGTTATATCCGGTCCGGCGTTTTCAGTGAGGGCACCTTTGCATGACTTAGCCAATTAGCCAATAACTCCACAACAAATTATCCAAATTCCTAAAAGAAACTGCATTGGTTCCTGAATGGCAATGAAGTAAGAACACATCATTCCAGGCCAGTGTTATTTTTTTTTCTGGAATTAAATGACCTTTGACCTCTGGTGACCTGACCTGACCTTTAAACGAGCGCAGTGAAAATAATGTTGTTTTATATTTTTATATTATTCTTTGGTAAGCTGTTTTTGCACAGGATAAAAATTGGAGATTGGTGTTTTCTATAAATGCACTTTTTAATTGCTAAAATTAACTCGTTTTTCTCTTTTCACCAACACAAAATTATTAATTTGTCCCATGATGGCACTGAATGCGACTTTTGTGTCACGCTAAGGTTTTAAGCTGCAATATAAGCCACTTCGAGATTAATTAGAGTAAATTGATTGAATTACCAGGTGAAATTGTTGCTCAGTGACCTCTGCAAGGTCAGCTGAGGTCATCTGAGGTCACCAGCGACATATTACCTCAAACTCTTAATATAAATAGGAGTGTAGAGACGTGGAAATTACACCACTTTAGTTTGTTTCGTCATTCTCGTCGGCTATTATATGACAACATGACCTACTAGCGTCACCAAATGACCTTGACCACAAGGTCACAATTTTGAAGTTGACGTTAAACAGGTCACCACTAACATTTTTCGAAGCGCCTTGATGAGGACGAACAGCGATGGGTTGTCAAAAATCAGATCCCTATAATAGAGTACCGTATATATGTTTTATCTCCGAAAGCGTTAGTCACGAAATCATGTTTGAAGTGTGTTCGTATAGTGCTGCTAGTTAAAAAACCAGTTTTTTGCTTGCATAACTTTTTTTATTTATTAACAGTATAGCAAAAACTTCTAACATTATAACCCGGTGTTTGTTCTTGCAAAGCGCTATTGAGAATATCATTATACTGGATGACCACTGGCTAAGTACAACTTCAGAATTGGCCTTTGACCTTGAAAAATCTAATTACCTGGGTAATTCGACCCAGGTAGTCATGCTGCATATCGACGCCCGACGCGACATCGACGAGTATAACAAACACAGTTGGTGTAAACTTTCACCCTTTATTTATATTATATTAAGAAGTTTGGTGGCCAAGATGTTGCTGGTGACCTCAGATGACCTCAGCTGACCTTGCAGAGGTCACTGTGCAACAATTTCACCTGGAAATTCAATAAATTATTCAACTTAACCTCGAAGCTTTTTATATTGCAACCTGAAGCCTTTTTGTGACACATAAGCCGCATTCAAAGGCATCATGGGACAAACTAATCATTTTGAGTTGGTGAAAAGAGAAAAACGAGCTAATGCCTAATTTGAGCAATTAAAAAATTAATTTATAGAAAATAACCATCTCCAATTTGTATACTATGCAAGGACAGCTTACCTAAGAATATTTTAAAAATATAAAACAATATTTTTTTACTGCGCTCGTTTAAAGGTCAGTTCAGATCACCAGAGGTCAAAGGTCATTTCATCAAAATCAACATAAAAATAAAAACTGGGTCTGGAATAATGTTCCTTACTTCATTGCCATTTAGAAAATGTATGGTTTTCTAGGAATTGGATAATGTGTTGTAGAGTTATTGACTAATTGGCTTAATCATGCAAGGTGCCCTCACGAACATGCCGGAGGCTATAACTCGGCAATCGTAGCTTCAATTTGGCTGAAACATGCACAGCGCGATTTAGCGCCCCAGATAACCCCATAACGGAATTTTATCGAAATATGAGTTGTAGGGTGTCACCCCTTTGTCGATCTGTCCTGGAATGCCCCAGGTGACGTCAGTGAGCGGGGCGGACTGTGTCCAGGTATGTCGGGCACGTACAACTTTCGTCTCTAATTTCTGCCGAGTGCCGGCCAACAGGAATTGCGTGATGGGGCGGTGAGGTCAGGACCTGCGCAACAAGCTCTGCTTAGCGGGGCCCTGACCTGGGAAAGCCATCCACACAAAATATTCGGATTACATTTATAAAAGGGGGCATTGGGGCCACGCCCGTTCACCTGAGTAAACCAATTTACACTAGAAAGAATGTGATTTTGCTGACAACCGACCCTATCCCCCTTCACGGTCAAAATCAAGGAACAACTTGTGATGAGTGAAATTGAGTTGACTCAAAAGTATTTTTTTGTCGAGTAAAATCAATTTGTTAATACTTCACTTGAGTCAAGAGTTGAGTCGATTCATTTTTCATAAGCAGCTCATGAGTCAAGAGTCAAGTTGACTCATGTTTTTGTTAACAACACTTGAGTCAAGAGTCTAGTCAGTTGAGTCAGACTTGAGTCGACTCAAAAAATGTAAGTCGTTACAAGTCTGGAAGCTGACTTACTATGTATAGCCGGTCTATTGTGTTTTCCTTTTTTTATTCCACTGTGGGAAAAGCACAGTTCTAGAGAATAGTTTTTTTTTCGCATAGTTCTAAAAACTTTAGGTTACACTTTCTAAAACTCATCTAATTTCACTTCTGTGTATACTGTACAATTGTACATGCATAAAGGACTGATACAAGGGAACATGTGGTACCTACCTAGGTAGGTACCACATGCGCCCTTATAAATAAGTCCTTCGTGTACTCAGAAGTGAAATTAGATGAGTTTTAGAAACTTAAAATGGAAGATAGATAATAGACCGACTTTAAACAAGTACAGTCGGTATGTGTAAAAAAGTATAAAAAATGATTTTCGTCATGCTGTTTTGATTTTTGAATAAGTGATAACAATTACTCATATTAACTGTAGTTTCAGAAATACTAAGATGTGAATACTATTCATCCTGAAAAAGGAGAGAAAGCTTTAGCATGCACGTTGACAACTCAGATTCGTGTTGCTGCACTCCAACTGGCACGTGCATGTTTTAGCTGAACAGGATGACAATGAGCCGTTTGCATCAGTTCTGCTGCGTGGCTCATAATTCTTGCTTCCATGGTATTTATAGACTGATTACGCGTTGTGAGTTTTAAAAGATGAAGTCCATATTTTTCCAATCAAGTGTGGTTATGCCTGAAGGCCAGTTTATGTTCTACAGCTTATGCCTATTTTAGTAATTCAGCCTAATTATACGATAGAGCCCAGTCTGCTCCGGCTCACCCGATGCGTTGATTGACGGGAACTTAATGCCTTACCTGAGTGCAAGTCTAACTGCAGCTGAAGTCACGCTATTCAAGGTTATTGGCGCAAATTACTGCATCACTCATCTCAAATTCCTATCCAATGTCTGACAAAACTTCCACCAATTCATATAATGGAATAGTAGCTGTTTTCACGATATATTATTTTGCGCGAAATGTTTCAAAACATGTTAAAATGTTTTAAATGTTTGAGTAGAAGCCGTTTTCAGGGTGAACTAATTTACGAGAAATGTTTTAGCCCTCGTCCTACGATCTCGTAGGACGAGAGTTAAAGTATTTTTTCTCTGGCAAATTAGTCCATCGTGAACACGGCTACTACACAAACATTTTAAAACATTTTAAAATATTTTAAACATTTCGCACAAAATAATCCATCGTGAAAACGGCTAGTTGCAGGTTGTTTGGTGAATATTTGCTAAAAAATAAGAAAAATGTGCTGATCAACGCGATGCACATTAATTTGCATACAAATAAATATTTCGCGAGATAGTTGTATGTAAAAGTTTATTATTTAAAAAGCACTTGATGTAGTGAGTAGTGACGTCATGTAGCAATAATGTTGCGCCGACCTATGGAAAAGCATGTTGTTCCCGGCATTGCCCGTGGCAAATACAAATAGTTAAGTGTTTTCCTCTGATTTAATGCTAAAAAATGCATGGAGATTTATACTGTGTATATTCAAAACACAAGTATTCATCTTCATATCATCTACAGCACATGTTCGAGATAGGCTCCGTTACACTTACGGCTGAGGCACACCTCTGCCCCCCACCTCAACTCACCAAGCTGCTTACGGCTACCTGCCGGCGGGGATGGTCCGCACTGCAGCTTCCACGGCTGTCTTTAGCTGCTCCCTGGTCTGGAGATTCTTCTTAAACACCTATAACTTGTTAGCTATCTCCACAGGAAGTTGTTAAGTGGGCTCAGATCCGGATGCTGCCCTTACTAAAGCACTGCCCCAGAAACAACTTGCAAAATGCAACCGTGCCCTCAATGTTGTTTTGAAATAGCTTCTATCGGGTCCAAAGCTTGTATGGAAAGAGATCTAGATGATCCTGTAAGGATCCGATACTGGCTGTAGCAAGTCCGTCAGACAAGTGCGACATTTGAGAACTAACTGTTAATACGACAGACCGTTTTTGGCATGAATAGTTGTCGTCCAAGTTAGACAAAGCACTCCACCAGCGAGACAATGCTGCATATAGGATGGCGCAAGATATTCACATTCGCAAGACAAACCAGAAGCTATCGGCATATCGCATGTAAGACATAATCGCCGCTGAGAGAGTAGTAGAATGTGAAGTACAAGCGAGATATCGGGCTTTCAAGGGAGTGAAAAAAACATTCAGATAAATCAGCAAAACTGGATTCACCTCCGGGGACAAGAAAGAGATCGGACATATTCAGTATAAGAAACTTCGTCGTGTGAGTTGTATATCTAAATTGTCCATTTCAGCAAAAACCTTGTGTTGAATTCGGCATTCTTCAGAATACTTCGTCAAAGTAGAAAACATATAAACAGGAAATTGGAACATGTCAAGTCGGCATATGATAATGTTAACATGTGCGTATGTTAAACGCCAGGTGGAGGGGTTGATACCAGCATACCAGTGAACCAAGCCTTGAGAGAAAGGGTGGGCGCGAAGAGCCAAGCTAGGTGGCGTCGGAGATGTTTCCGCATTGGATTACCGAGGATTCGTTAAGACCTTAATCACCTTTGTATCGAGTGACATTGGTGTATACCTATTTTTGTATGTAAATACTGTTATTTTTTGCATTGCATGTTACCTAAATCATCTATGTTGTAAACTTATTCACTCCAAGTATAGGCGCAGATTCAGTAATTTGATGAAACAGGGAAATTTAAGACATCGAAGCCGACTGCGAGGGTGGCTCAACCATAATGTATTGAACGAGACTTTCAGCATTCTGGATTTGTTCGAGCTATTTCAAGCACACGCAATCTGGTGAAGTGGTGAAGAAGGTGACAGTCTGGCGTTACGTAGAGATGGTGAAGCGCAGCAAAATGTTACGAAACATACAGACGCCATGGTATGTAACTGTTGTAGCCAATATGGAACGATTGGTCAGGCTTATGAATGCTGCGGAGAGACATGGATGGAAGTATGGAACCAAATCGGATGAAGGCAGCGGTGGAAGAAATACAATAGGCGGAACAAGACTACTAACTCTTTCCATCAAACGATACACCGCTTTTCTAGAATAACGGAATCAGGCGATACTGGTTATCAACTGAATTGTGGCATGAAGTGAGTTCAGTCATTATCGCTATAGCCACAACGTAGGAAACCTTAGGACACCAGTAGATAGACTGTGAAGCACATTTGACACATTATAATTTAAAAGACAAGCGGAATATGACATCTGGTTCGTCATTATCGAACGGCGTTAACAAATCGAACAGTCAGGCAGTGAGTGCATGTCAATATGCAGATACAGGAGCATAATCATTGCGAATGCCAATTTTGCCGTCAACAGAAAAGCTGAATGACACAGATAGGGAGCAGCACAACGTGCAAATAAAAACATTGTCATACTCTGAAAATGAGACGGAGACCGTCCGAGCTACCGATGCATCAAGTGACCCGCAGGTGTCTGTGGAAACCACAGCGGTACGAGGACGGAGAGACGGACTGTCGATATGTGTGATACGAGAGTGAGCCACTTGTAGCCCGCAGAGGGAGCGAGGTAGTGTTACGCGACCGAGTGTGAGAGATGGAGTGAGCGAGGAGTATTAGGATCTGCAAGACAGTGTGAATCTTCAGAGAGACGGTGAGCTGTCGGAGACGGTTAAAGAATGGAGAGACTGCACGCGTGAGACAGCTATGATGGAGACGCAGACTGACGGAGAGCAGAAGACGCGGAAGATATCGCAATGTAAGACGCAAGAAGAGCGTGCTAGATAGTCGCAATGGCAGACGCCGAAGACGCAGAGACAGTCGAAGAGAAACAGCGAGAGGAACAACTCAGAGACGCAGAGTACGCAGAGAAGACGTCCACAGACGACGCAGAGACGCGAGACTGCAGAGACGCAGAGACGCAGAGAGATCGCAAGAGACGGCTTGACGCAAAAGAACGCCAGAACACGCAGAGGCGGCAGGAAGATGCCGAACAAGAACGCAGAGCGACTAGAGAAGACAGCAGTAGACGCAGAGACATCAGTCAGAGACGCACGTGATGCGTACGCAGAACGCAAGAGACGTCAAGAAGACAACCGCAAGAGGATCTGGCGACAGATCTCTGACAAGAAGGACACAGCACTAAGTGAAGTACGCGCAGTAATCGCATTGAGACCGGGCAATGAGAACGCAGTAGACGCAGAGACGCAGAAATACGCAGAGACAACGCAAGGAGCAAACGCAGATGAACGTTCAGAGACAAGTGATTGCAAGCAGTATGATTTCCGGTGATTAATAGACCGGGCTTTGTGAGCACGGAATAATGAACCTGGAGGATGAACACGGAGAGATAAGCTCGAGTAGTTTACTATGGTCCAGCGCGACTGGATCTTAGTTTCCTATGACGCCTCGGTTTCTTGATGCATATTACGAAGTTTGACATGGCCGCCTGAGGTAGTGAACGCATAAACATAGCTTGTGATCCACCATGTTTGGACGCGAAAGCGCTTTTGGCCTAGGCCAGCTGCTAAACGTTGAATTAATATCAATTGCTTGGCGATTATGGACCCGAGAGATGTTAATCAAAAGTAAGCCAGCCACTGACTCCGAGTGAAGCGGGCAGTCGCGACCCGTTTGTGGCTCATAGTCTGTGACATGCATTCACTGTAAACTGAGCAGAAGGCGCACCGCGTCTCGTATACGGATTGGGTACTGCAATGGTAACGTATAGCCACGAAAGTGTGCTCGGGTTTTCAATATTAGGTCGACAAGTTGGTCCGGATTCCTCTGTTCTAATCCACAAAAAAGATGGAGTCAGCTTTCGATTAAAAATTAGATATATGTGGTCAGTACGGCAAGAACATGCCGACAACTTTCACCGTATAGATCTAATGAGCGGTTTGGTGTATCGTTATTAGTTTGACGTCGTATTCTCAAAGCCCTTCACGATCGAACAAGCTAAACAAACACAACCAAAACTTACACACACGCACCTCAGTAAGTGTGTTCCGGCCACAGTGACTCGGGGCCGGCCGGCGTTCGTCGATTATCCGAGAGGATCGTTTCCAATTGCGATACTGCGCTTACACATCCTGTCCACCTTCGTGCTCAATTCGCGCGCGTTGACTCTTCTCACTGTGCGTTGCAACCGTGCAAATTGCACTTGCCAGGTGAGCTCAAAACTAAGTGTACAATGTATCTTGCTCACTCTTTTCCTATCGGATGGTAACCTCGCGACAAGGATAGTCCATACCTAACAACAAACTAAGTGAGGATTAGTATGTTAACCATATCTCAGGAAAGCGAGTGACTGCCTAATCATCAGAGCACACACTTCAGGAGTACTAACTCATGACGCACCAGACAGCCGAGATGCTCGTTCCCCAATTACTCATTCTTTCTCCTTGTTACCACTATTTATCTAAATTTGCGTACGTCCACTGAGGCGTACTCAACATCAAGTACGTAGAGTGCTTATGGAATATATAATGGGTACCTGAGCCATGAAGCTATAATTACTTATATTAAAACTTATAGCTACTACACTATTCTATAAAGTTTGAATTCATCTAGGACTAATTACAGCGTATTAACATTATGCCCTTACATTACAAGGCTATAAAAAATAAATCGTAAACTTAATTTGCGAGTTCCAATAGCCAGACAATTGCATTTCACATCCAGGAAGCACGAGTTGGACGGTTGAGGGGTAGGACACACTCGGCATACGGTGGTACACGAAATTTAGCGGAAGAGAAATTTCGTGTGCCTTTGCGAGCGCACTTAAAAAACGGGATACCACTTTGTTACTTTCTTCTGAGAATACGAGAGGCAGAAGACTATGGAATATTTGGTAAATGCGATTCCATGGCCACCAAGTGGATACAATTTGGTGTCAATCCCAAGATCAGTGTCAAGCCGATTCACATTAAAAATAAATCTCCCATAGTTGAATCTATCTCAATGACAGTGCACAAACAGGCTAAAACGCACATAGGTATTTTGAGATTGTCCAACGGTAAGCCCCAGGCCTCCTGGCCTCAGTGAAGGTTATTAGACAAGTGAAAAGGAACGCAGGACGAAATGAAAGCCGCGCTTGCGCTATAACCCAAAGCTTGATTTGAGTTCCGAGCGTTCTTTAATGTTTCGTAACGTTGATGTGGAGGCTTTATCAGATACAGCATTAAAGGGTTGCTTCTATTTTCAAATGCTACCCATAACAACACCGCCAAATATACCATTCAGATATACACATGTTCAGTCTGTCATTTATCTAGAATGGTCGTGCCAGGAGATGTCTGTGTCAACCGATCACATAAATTGTTTATAAGCGATAATACTGAAATTCACGTATTTCCTCCTATTGTTTGTCTTGCATGACCAACGTTCAGAAGTCTGTTTATATCCTGGGTCCTCTTCTTGATGGAGCTCCGTTATTACAGAGCTGAGACTCAGACATGTGATCCACAGCTAGTTAGATAACCACTAATGTCATCATATGAATTATTATGTAATTAGCTAATAAGCATCTCAATGTAGGACCAAGTCATTATTGAAGACTTCCAGTTCCAGGTGTTTCCACGTTAACAGAAAAACATGCTTTGATTTTCTTCGAGAAAACCTACATATGCTGATAAACTCTCCAAGGTGTTACCCATTGCGATCACCATACATCACCGTCTGCATCACATTGTAAAATGATGAACCGGCAGCCATTTTGATTCCTTATTGCAACATGTATAACGCAATTTGAGCTAATTATTTTTTACTAAAAATATTGGGTAACCATCGACATATATTGGTTGCAGCTTACTTAAATAGTCAAAATAATATGCTACCATTGGTTCGTTGTCTTTGATTGGTTTGGCTAAAATGAAGAATTTAAAAACTTATGAAAGCACGACTTGTATTTTTGCCAATGGTGACCAATAGATCACAGACGAAACCGTATGTGATTGTAAAATGTAACGACCGTGTATGTGAAACATCCTGAGCCTATAGAGGCATGCTGCCTTGTTGCAGGCCTCAGAGTGACTAGCGGTAGTCGATCCCGCTGAGCTGCTGTATCCAGCCGTCAGCCATGGCGCCAGCCACTGCAGCTGGCCTGCTGCTGATGCTGCTGGCCCTGGTCTTCACCGTCGTGTCGGCCATGCCACCTCAGCACCCCCAGGTACGTCCGGCATGCCGACCTAACCACACTGGCATGCTGGCCTGCCAATGCCATACTGCCTGGACAGGTCTGACATGCCGCTCCGCACGCCTCGGCCAGACGTGACGTGACGTCATGTACGTATTCACCGGCTGCGCTTCCCCGGCATGTTGTTATTGGCAGGTCTGCAGCTGGTGAGGTGTGTTATTCAGGTCTGCAGCTGGTGAGGTGTGTTATTCAGTCTGCAGCTGCGGTGAGGGTGTTATTCATATTCAGGTTGGCAGCTGGTGCAGGTGTGTTACTCAGGTCTGCCAAGCTGGCTGAGGTGTGTTATTGCAGGTCTGCAGCTGTGAGGTGTTGTTATTCAGTATGCAGCCTGCGTGAGTGGTTATTCAGTCTGCAGTGGTGAACGGTGTGTGATTTGGGAGGTCTGCGCCTGGCGCAGGTGTGTTATTCATCATTCATGGTTGCAGCTGTGAGGTGACGTTCATTCGATACAAGCGTGGTGAGGTGGTTATCAGGGTCTGACGCTGGTAGGTTCGTGTTAATTCAGGCGTTGCAGCTGGGAGGTGTTGTTATTGGCAGGTCTGTCACGCTGGTGAAGCGTGCTGGTTATTTCAGGTCTGTGAGGCTGGTGAGGTGTGTTTTTCAGGCCTGCAGCATGGTGTAGGGTGTGCTTAATTGGCAGTTCTGCAGCTGGTGGGTGTGTATTCAGCGGTTGCAGCTGGTGAGGTGTTGTTATTAGGTCTGTAGCTGGGTGAGGTGTGTATTATTCATCTGTAGGCTGTGAAGGTGTGTATT
Source organism: Semibalanus balanoides (assembly GCA_014673585.1). Classification (NCBI taxonomy): domain Eukaryota; kingdom Metazoa; phylum Arthropoda; class Thecostraca; order Balanomorpha; family Balanidae; genus Semibalanus; species Semibalanus balanoides. The sequence continues at coordinate 66,007 of VOPJ01005949.1, forward strand.
CAGGTCTTCAGCTGGCTGATGGTGAGTATCAGTCTGCAGTCGGTAAGGTGTGTTATTCAGGTCTCAGTGGTGAGTTGGCTGCTCAGACTGCAGGCTGGTGAGGTGAGTTATTCAGGTCTGCGCTGGTTGCGGGTGTGTTTTCAGGTCTGAGCTGTAGAGGTGTGTTATTCAGGTCTGCAGGCTGTTGAGGTGTGTTCGTTCAGGTATGCAGCTGGTGAGCGTGTGTTTTGCACGGTCTGTAGCTGGGAGGTGTGTTTATTCAGGTTCTGCCAGGCTGGTAAGGGTGTGTTATTTAGATCTGCAGTGGTGTGGTGTTATTCAGGTCTGCAGCTGGTGCAGGTGAGTGTATTTCAGGTTTGCAGCTGTTGAGGTGTGTATTCAGGGCTGCACGGCTGGGGTTGTTATTCGAGGTCCTAGGCAGCTGGTGAGTGTGGTCATTGGCAGGTCTGGCGCTGGTTGAGATGTTGTTATTCAGAGTCTGCAGCTGTGGGTAATGTTATTCAGTCGTGCAGCCTGGTGAGGTTTGTATTCCAGGTCGTAGCTGGTGAGGTGTGTTATTCAAGTTCTGCAGCTGGTGAGGTGTGTTCATTCAGGTCTTCAGCCTGGTGAGGTGTGTTCATTCAGGATCTTGAGCTGGCGGAGGCATGTGTTATTCAGGTTTCACTAGGTGAGTGTTGTTATTTCAGTCTGTAGCTGGGAGGTGTGTTATTCAGGCTGTAGGTGGGTGAGGTTGTTATTCAGGTCTGCAGCGGGTGAGGTGAGTTAATCAGGTCTTCCAGTTGGCGAGCATGTGATTTCAGGTCTGGCTGCTGGGAGGTGTCGTTTCACGGTTCTTCAGCTGCGTTGAGGTTGCTTAGTAGGTCTGTAGCTGCGTGGGTTGTTATTCAGGTCTGTAGCTGGTGAGGTATGTTATTCAGGTCTGCAGCTGGTGAGGTTAGTTATTCAGGTCTGCAGCTGGTAAGGTGTGTTATTCAGGTCTGCAGCTGGTGAGGTTTGCTGCTCAGATCTGCAGCTGGTGAGGTGTGCTGCTCAATTCTTCCAGATAACGTTAGTCGTCAGCGAAACCGAGCTGCAGTATATCAGCGTCTCAGCGGCTGTGTGTCTCAGCAGCAGGTGGCAGCACATCGTGTGATCTGACCATGTGCAATGTGCAGTGTGCAGTACATTGACAGCGGCCCTGGGAGTGGAGTGGTGCCTGCGGCTGATGCAGCTCCAGGAGCCAGCTCACAATGCCCGCGCTAGGCTTAGCGACCCTGCTCGTCTGTTTATCAATTCAGTGACGGAGACATTAGGGTCATCCGGAGAAGGTCACTTGACATACCGTGTAGTGTAACCGTTAACCGCATTACCAGTTTAACACGGTTTTACCGTGTGACAAATTGCCTTCATGGTGCTCATGGTCACACCCTCGTGACATGGTTGCCGGAGGATGCGCCTCCAACTCTCGTTTGAAGGGATTATTAATTTGAAAGGCACCTCAACCTTGAGTTTTGGGAAAATGGCGGCTAAGGCTCCGTAACCAAACACAAAAGGAGAGGAAACAGCGAGACCAGATGCATCTGGTCTCGCTGTTTCCTCTCCTCGTACCAGCCCGTCGCTCGCGACACACTGGTCTATTTCACGAGCCCTTTCGGAGGAGTGACACAGTCCAAAAGACGGGCTATTTGTAGCCCGCTGCCCGACGGTGCAACCAGGTTTCTGCCAGCGTGTCTCCAGCACGCTGAGCTCTTTCGATCATGCACACTTCCGACTCACGCCGTCGCTATGCCCCGAGCCCTAGGTCTTCATTGATGAAATACCGGAAATGCCAGTTTCCTTTTTTAACGCGATTTGGTGTCATGGGGCTCCTCACCTATATCTCGACCTCTGAATTGTATCCACATGTGGACTCTCGTCTATTCGGGTGGCGAAACAGGCTGGTGCATGAACATAATGTCCATTCTGTATGAAGCGCAGTTTTGAGTGGGGTGGCATTTTAAAAATGGTCAGTAGAGAATATAGTCCAAAGGAGGATCGCTTGGTGTAGTGTTTGCAGCCCAGCCAGTGAGAAATCGATGCTGAAGAGTTCGAAGCGTTGCCAGGTGGGTGATTGCGGCTCCGCCCCAGATGACACTGGGGAGGTCGATAACGACCTACATGAGCATTACAAGCGCAGAGTTATGCCATGATGGTCGAACCTGGCTCTCTCGGGTCGACGGCATCCGGATACGCGATCAAGTAAGCCCGAGCATCGGTTAGGTTTAGCCACTGCGCGTCCGAACGTCGTTGAGCGGAAGGTCAGTTTGGAGTCCAAACATTACCCCAGGTCACGCATCTGAGCACAGCGATCCAGCTGGTGACCATCAAAGCGTTAGTTTGACTGAACGAGATGTACGAAGGTGAATGTGATGATCTTGCTGTACTGGGTTGAGTTTACAGTTTCCAAGTTTTTACCAAGGCAGAAGACGGGTTAAATCTGCCTGAAGGCGTCTACATCGTTTTGATCATTGAGCCTGATGGAAAATTTTGACGTCATCGCATTACACCAAACAGCCATTTGATTTTTTTTGGATTCGGAATGTCAGGCCAACGTAGCAGCAAAAGAAGTGACGAGAATGCTGCCTTCCGGGACACCAGATTCACTGGATCATCGGAGTGTTTCCGTGAGAACAACCTCGCTGGAGGGCGGCTAAGATAGGACTCAATCCAGTATGCAGGACCCGTGCGTGTTGAGGGTGTCGTGCTGAACAGTAATAGTTTGTGATTGACCCTGGGGGATGAAGGCGGCATGAGATTAGTCGGGTGTAAATAGCGTCGTCTGTGTCCTTTTTGAGATGAATCCAGCAATGATCTAAGAAGCAGGCAGGTTGGTGAGAGCAGGAGCGTTTGGGAAGGAGCCGTGTTGTGTGGTGGCAAGGCCGGGATAGACATGCGCGGCGAGGAAGGCCGGCTCACTGAAATTTTTCAAGGGATTTTGGAGCAGAGTTGGAAGGGTGAGACAGGCGCGTAGTTTTCGGAAACTGGTTGGAACCCTTCTTAAACAAGGGAATCACGTGGCCTGCTTCCACGGCGTTGGAAAAAGTGCCAGTGGCAAGCGACAGGCGCAAATTTTCAAGAGGCACAGCCAGATTTCGTCGGCGCTTCTTTTCAAAGTTCTAGCACTCAGTCCTCAGGGGCCGCAGGCCTTGTGCGCGCAGAGTTCACGCAACATCTGAGAATTTCGACAACAGGAACGGTAAAACATATCCAAAGCCGGGCGAATTTAAAAACGGGCTTGGGGGGGGGCAATTTCCCCATTACTAGTGGACTCACTGAACAACGACGCGACAGCACCTCATTGAAGCAGTTGGCCCGGGCCACTCCTCCTTGATCTCACGACATCACACTGCAGCCACAGGGCGATAAGCGACAGGATGACTTTACGCCTTAAACGAATGACCATCCGCGTTGGTATTCTTTTAAAGTCTTCGGACAAGGCTAAGAGATATTGACGATATTTTACGTCAGCCTGCGTTTAAAAGGCTTTCTCGCTCTGGCATGAACGGCGGTGTTCTCGTCGGTTGGGGCTAGCCTTCTGCGCTAAAGCTTCTCTCTCTTTCTACGCGCCAGGAGATCACGCACTGATCGGTCAAAACCAAGGGGGAGAACTTGCTGCGAAGCTCCAATCATCGGTATATTGATCGTTTGATCGCCGCACAACACCATATTCATAAAAAGAGCACTGCGTGTCATGGGTCGAATTCGTTAGAAGACCATGGAAGAGGGATAGGTCGCACGCGTCCGGCGAAGTCGGCACGGCCTTTATGTACACCTTTGATCTCGTGGCTCGAGGAGCCGGCCCGGTGAACACAGTAAACTAGTCGACACGGCCGGAGGTGATCCGAGGGCAAATCACCCTGTCGAGACCGGCAGAATCAGCAGCACCGCCCACGAGATCGCCAGGTCCAGAATGTTCTCACCATGAGGTGGCAGACGACACGACTTGCGTTGCTCGCACTCATTAATGGCGCATAATGTCAGTTGCTCTGGGGTCCCCGCTGGCATCATGGGCTCAGCGTCTCTGGGCCAGGAAACCTCTGGCAGGTTAAGGTCGCCCACCAGCAAAAAAGATGCCAGTCCGCGCAGAGTTCCGCATCAGCTTCCCGCTATCTTTCTAACGTCAGTGGTCAACGTCCGGTGGACCGGTAGCAGGTAGACACCAGCATCCGCGGCCGGACAGTCCCCGATCTGACCACTAGCACCTGCAGTCCGGCTGACCAGTTCGGCCGGTGGGACAGGCGCCAGTACTCTTAACGGCGCAGGCCACACGCCGTCCCCGGCCGTCCCGGTCTCTTCGATACACAGACATGGTCGGGAGTCCTAGCTGCAGCTCGGGAATTCACAAACTAGCGGCCCCAACCAGGTCTCCGTCAGGCGCGCATGATGTCGTAGCAAGCAATTTCTCCAGCGTGTGAGCGAAGGGTGCCGAGTTTATTCTTGACGCTGCACACGTTCTGGCAGTCGCATTCGCGATGATGAAACGATGATCAGTGATGAAAAACAACGGAAGCTACCTTTTAATTTTAGCTGAAAGTGAATTGAGTTACCTGCATTTGAAACAAATTGTTCCAAATGCCCGAATTAGATTAATCAATGATCAACACTGCAAGAGGTTATAAAGTGAAATGACTAACTTTTTCCACATAAAGTGAGTTATTACTTGAAATCGACAGACGAGACCAAAACATATTGGAAATTTATTAAAATTTGCATAGGAACATTCCTACCGAAATATATTTCAAGTTAAAGTTGATAAGCGTTCCACGCTTAAACGGTCGGTACAAACAACGTACACAACATGGTTACGTACTTAGCAACGAATTCACGGTCCGAGCTAAAACTTGCCAGTGCCTACGCATTGATATTGATCATGAAAGCATACAATATGTTGCATGCACTCTATCTTTTGTGAATAAGCATGTACCAAATTTATATTAACAATCAACCAGCATTTGAAAAAGTGCATTGAAATCAGCAGTTAAGTTTGGCCCCGAAAAAAAGTTTGGCCCCGGACGGTTACCTATTTAGTGTTGTCGACTTATTTTGTGAAAAAATACGTTTTTCCCATGAATTGTCCATAAGCAGGCATTCAATACATTGCAATGCACACATGAAACATTTATCTGGACCCTTTACCCATTATCAATCAACACACATTTCAGAATCCCGTGGTGCATTCGGTGTATTAACTTGGCTCTCTAAGGACACGTATTTAGTGTCTGCGATTTGTTGAGAGGTACTTCAATGAGAGGTATTCAACGTTGAACAGATTAATACCAAATTTCAAAAGTGGATGAAAAACACTGATCATAAAATTAAAAGATGTATTTGTATCTTCTTCCAAACTTCCAACTTTGAATGAGGGAATTATTTAATTTCGTTCATGAAAATAGATTGCATCATTTTCATACCATAACGGTAGCCTAAGAAATTGCTGCTAAAAAATCCAAAGTCATATTTCCTTTAAGACTTCAAGCATTGTCTTCTTGTATCTTGTACTAGTACTGAGTGTAACTGTATTTGATACGGGGGGTGATACAGATTACAGATTGCAGAAGCTGTCAGAGCTTTGGACTCTACTGTACTGCACTTCTCCGGCATTGTGTTCACTCTCGGCAGCACGGTGCTACCGTTAATCGACGTTCTATTCTCCCCCCACAGATGGCCGATGATGTTCAGTCAGAAGGGAGTCAGCAGCCAGCGTCTGATGATGCTGTTCAGTCAGAAGGGAGTCAGCAGCCAGCGTCTGATGATGCTGTTCAGTCAGAAGGGAGACAGCAGCCAGCGTCTGATGATGCTGTTCAGTCAGAAGGGAGTCAGCAGCCAGCGTCAGCAGGTGAGAGGCAGTTCCCTCAGCGTCACCACTGCGGTCCTCTGTCACCTGAGTTCGCCGATACATTGAATTTGGTCTAATTACGGGCCTGGTGCTCCCACAGGGAGTTTGGTCTGATTACGGGCCTGGTTCTCCCAGGAAAATTGGTCTGGTTACAGTCCTGGTGTTTCCCCAGGGAATTTGGTCTGGTTAACGGCCTGGTTCTCCCCTTTGGAAAACCAAGTGTGGACGATATCGAAATTAAATTTTAAAGCCTTATGGTTATTTTGACTGACAATAATTTATGGCTCACCAAATACAAATAATTCAAGTATTTTTTTTTTGTATGACCAGATACAGACAAATAAACGTCACCATTGTATTGACAAATTGGCAATATTGACAACTAATAACTGTCCGTACGGGAGACAACGATCTATCGCTTCTTTTAGTTATTTTAGTTGACTCAGGTCCACCAAAAAGTTCGCCCTCCCCCCTCCAAACATGAAAATAGTCCCTGCACTCAGAGCAGTGGCTGCTCTGAGTAATGTGCCTCAGTGCCACTGGCCAGTTTGGCTGGGAGTTGTGATTTTATTGACAGGGAATGCTGCTCCTCTGTCCCTGAATGTCGCACGTCTACATATGACCTTTATAACTTTGTCATTACACTTAATATCTACTCGAGTGTCGGTCCTTTGCCCACATATCGGTACAGTTGCAACCGTTTGTGTGCCTCTTTACCACGTTGCACCCCGTGATGTCGAACGTCGCAACGTTGCAAGCTGAGTATCGTTCGATCATCTTTGAATGTATAACCCCCGTGGGTACTCCCCAACTTGGTGCTGTTGTAGCTGTGTGCCGATAGCAGAACCGGCTCTCGTCTGACAAATGTATTTATGTCTGTCTGTGCTGCAGCGCCGCCTCCCGTCTGTAAGGACGATGAGTTCTCCTGCGGCGAGTACCGGAGGAACCACACCTACTGCTTGCCCAAAAAACACCGCTGTGACAGGATGCGCGACTGCGCCGACGGTTCCGACGAGAAGGACTGCAGTAAGTGGGACGGTGAGGAGGACGCCCGCGACAGCCTTCAGAGGGCTCCAATGAGAAGGACTGCAGTAAGTGGGACGGTGAGGACGTCCGCAACAGCCTTCAGAGGGCTCCAATGAGAAGGACTGCAGTAAATGGGACGGTGAGGACGCCCGCTACAGCCTTCAGAGGGCTCCAATGAGAAGGACTGCAGTAAATGGGACGGTGAGGAAGCCCGAGACAGCCTTCAGAGGGCTCCAATGAGAAGGACTGCAGTAAATGGGACGGTGAGGACGCCCGCAACAGCCTTCAGAGGGCTCCAATGAGAAGGACTGCAGTAAGTGGGACGGGGAGGACGCCCGCGACAGCCTTCAGAGGGCTCCAATGAGGAGGACTGTAGTAAGTGGGGCGGTGAGGACGCCCGGGACAGCCTTCAGAGGGCTCCAATGAGAAGGACTGCAGTAAGTGGGACGGGGAGGACGCCCGCAACAGCCTTCAGAGGGCCCCGATGAGAAGGACTGCATTAAGTGGGACGAGGAGGACGCCCGCGACAGCCTTCAGAGGCGGTTGGACGGCACGGAAACACATCTTGAAATTAACGAAATGGTTTCAGTCGTAACTATAATGGATGTCGCTGATGGTAATTCTAACAGTACTAACAAGTTCCACTCATTTTTATTCCTTTCAGATTTCGCAGAGAAAAAGGACGTCGCCTGGTTTTCGGAAGATACTATCGTGGCAACCAATGAAGTGGGCAACGGAGCACTGTATGAAGAAGAACAGCTTAGCAGACACTTCATGAAGCAGCATGGCATTCGGTCAAGGAGAAACGCTGGCCGGACTCCCAGACGCTTTGGGTTTTCGTTTGGTACTGCAGGTGCAACTAATGAGGCGAAGAAACGCGAAGTGGCCTCGGTAAAAACAACAACGACCACAACAAAACGACCTTTTCTGTTCTGGAAGCAACGAACTTCCACAACAAAACGTCCGACTACGAAGCCAACAGCTTCGACGACTAAGCGAGCTTTTCGGAGGTGGAAGCCATTAACCACTACCGCAAAGCAAGCCGCTGTCCCGACAACTAAGCGGACGGTTTTCAGCTGGAATCGAACTCCGGCTACCACAAAACGGCCAATGTCAACAACCGAACGGCCGATCCCGAGATGGAAGCAATCTGCCACCACAAAACGACTAACGACAACAACCGAACGTTCAGTGCCGAAGAAGCTGCAACGAACGACTACAAAGCGCCCAACCACAACCACAAAACGACCGAAAACAACCAGGCGAACGACCACAAGACGTCCGAAAACAACGAGACGAACATTCACAAACCGACCAGCAATTACGAAACGAACGACCACGAAGCGGCCAACAACGAAAAGAGCAATCACAAAGCGACCAGCAACGACGAGACTAACAACCACAAAGCGACCAACAACAAAACGAGCAATCACAAAGCGACCAACAAGACGAACAACCACAAAGCGACCGACAACGAAACGAGAGCAATCACAAAGCGACCAACAAGAAGGACAACCACAAAGCGACCGACAACGAAACGAGCAATCACAAAGCGACCAACAAGAGGAACAACCACAAAGCGACCAACAACGAAAACAACCATAAAACGTCCACTCGCTCTTCTCTCGCCAAGAAGTGCGACACGCACGCAGGCGAGCCGTCGGCCCGCCTTCCACTTCGGCAGCCGAGCCTCATCGTCCTCCGCTCGCGTCACCTCAAAGACTCGGCCTCGGCCGAGCACTGGTGCGATCCCAGCAGAGGCCGACCCGCTCACCTCGCTGCTGATGCAGATCGCGTCTCTGGGGCCACGCCGTACGGTCGGCAGCCCGTCAGTGCTGCTGGCCATCGCCGCGCTGGCCACACCGCCGGTGGCCGACCAGCCAGCCCTCCGACTCGACCCCAAGCAGAAGGGATTCCATCTGAGCCTGAATCACCCACCGCAGGGAAAGTGCGCCCCCTGCATGCCGACATTCCTGGTGGACCTGGAGAAGTGTCATCCGTGCGTGGTGATCCGCTGAGGCAGTGTGTGTATGTGTGTGTATGTGTGTGTGTAGGTGTGTGTGTGTATATATGCCCGCGGTAGGCGTATGTGTGTAAGCGACGAGCGGTTGTGGATACTGATTTGGAGGTAAAGTCAACCTGTTGATGAGTGTGGTGCTTAATCCAGAGAAGAATCGGCACAATTGCCACCAGCGCGTAGCTGCAGCGCGTGCACCGAGATCAGCGGAAAGTCGTTTCGTAGCGCTTGGTGAGATATTCCAATGCCTGGTTCTTCCTAATATTTAGGTCGTTAAGCCAGGAGAAGGTGTTGCGTTCTCGCGTGCAGAAGTTTAGATGATAATTTGTGGCTTAGCTTTGCCACTAGCTCGAGTTAGTTGATGTGTCATTATTGCGGATAGCGGGCCGTAACATTTGAATATTAGACGGATTGTGCAAGAAACCTGATTTGTATGCAATAAATTGTGCGAACTGTGTATGAGGATTTGATTGTTTCATTTATTTTAACTGACACCCTTTTGAACCGGTGCTCATTTAG